>JASANE010004048.1:0-105859 GCA_030248225.1 Trileptium ribeirensis | reverse complement strand
ACCTTTGAACCAGACAGCACCAGGCATTGACAGTCCAGCAGCCATCTGGTACGCCACGCTATGAAAGCTTGGCTTGTTCGTCAGATTGAATTGATTGATTGGGCACATTCGCAGTTACGCCGTCCTGAAACAGGGACAGGACGGTGACGAAGGCTTAAAGTTCAGGGAGGCAACCTGAAGCATGAAAGCGCGACTTAAATAATCCGACGGTGGGGGCAGTCACAACAGAGGTTGGTAAATTATTCCACCCCTGGACGACACGGTAGACAAACGAAAACCTGGCGCAGTCAAGACGTGGTTGTGATGTTTTAGCACGGAGTTTGTAATCGTGGCCTCTGTGTCGGTCGTCATCATATTCGAACCAAGTTGTTAGTGGGAAGTTGACGAGACCACGAACAATTTTGAACAATAATATCAAGTCTGCGTGATATCGACGTGTCGAAAGCTTTTGAATGCCCAGTGCGCGCAATCGACCTTCGTAGGATAAGTCGTGAGTCCGGGCACAAATCGTGAAGCGCGTCGCTGGACCCTCTCAATCAGATCACAATCCTTTTTGTAATGGGGGCACCATGCGCTCGACGCGTATTCTAATATTGATCGGACGAGGGCACGATACAGAGTCAGAAAAATAGTCTTGTTTAGCGACTTGAAAGATCGACGTATGCACAACAATATTTACTCGGCTCACCGAACCACATCAGCACAATGATGTGAAGACTTTAGATCGGTTGAAATCCACACACCCAAGTCCTTCTCGACTCGTTTATTCGGGATAGGTTCATCGTTAAGAAAGTAATTGTGGCACGGGCTGTTAAATCCAAAATGGAGGCAAGTTGACTTGTGTACACTGAATTTCATACACCAACGCGTTGCCCACGCCGAAAATGTGTCGATGTCGCGCTGCAAATCGATTATGTCAAACTCGGTTAGAGAGTTGTGAGAATGGATTCTGCGAAATATTTTCGCGTCATCTGAGAATTTGCGGAGTGCGCTACAGATCCAGTCGTCAATGTCATTGAAGTACAGTAGAAAAAGGACGGGGCCCAGTGATGTGCCCTGCGGCACGAAACTATGGACAACCGCCCAATCGCACCGATGACCGTTGACAACAACTACTTGCTGACGACCACAGAGAAAGTCATGGATCAAGGCAAGGATCAGTTATACCGTGCGTCAGTTATACCGAGAGCTTTTAGCTTAATGAGCAATCGTGCATGAGGTACGCGGTCAAATGCTTTTTGTAAATCAAAATAAACTGCGTCAACATATTCATGGTTGTTAACAACTTGAATCACCCACTGTAGATAGTCGATGAGCTGCATGGCGGCAGATGGTCGTCGCATGAAACCGAACGAAGACATATTGAGCAGTTTGTTGGTGATGATGTGGTCCATGATGGAGTCGGCAACAATTGACTCCATTATTTTGCTTGTTCCCGATGTTAAACTCACGGGACGATAATTGTCAGGAGACATGCGGCAGCCTTTCTTGTATATAGGACAAACAACGGCTAATTTCCACTCGGCAGGTATTGTCCCTGATTGCATTGAGCGGTTAAATAGATCAGTCAAGTAGCAGCAGAGTTGGTGTCGGCACTCGTACAAAATGTGATTCTGTATTTGGTCAATGCCCGGGGCGGCAAACCTTTTCACCACGCTGAGCTTCTTACTCACCATCTCGGTGGTGAAAACTATATTTCCCAGCTTGACGTTAGTTAGAGCTTGAACATCGGGCAAAGTTATGAAGTCTTCTTGGACAAAAACAGGTGTAAAGTGCTCGTTGAGTAGTTTTGCACAATCATAGTCCGACATTGTAGTAGATCCGTCTGGTAGTTGCATTGGGCCTGTGTTTGGCCGTGATTTGACTTGGGAGTTGACGTATAACCAAAAGGACTATACGTCCTTGTTTATATTACTTGCAATAAGGCGTTCGTAGCGACGTATAGCCCTCACAGATTCGACGGTAGTAATTTCAGCTGCGGCGCGGTATCTTTTCCAATCGACCATAAAAACGAGTACGTTTGAAGCGTCGATGGCAGGTAGACTGATATTTGTATGCTAGCACATACTGGCGATCAGCCCATTTCGGTTTAGAAAAACGCCTACACTTGGTAAGTGGTATAAAGTTGTCAACGGCGGCTTTGATCACCGACTTAATATCTTTCCATACATCATCAGTGCAGCGTTGAATTGGGCGTGGAAGATTGAGACGAACAAAGTCTCTGATATGCGACCATCGGGCACGTTTGTAATTGTGTCGTGTCGGTATGTGAGAGGACAGTTTGGTGTGGGCAAGAATAGTGAAATTGACAATGCAATGATCGCTATTACCTAGGCCTGCTGTCGTGTTAACGTCGCCCAGTAAGTTTGGTTGGTTAGTAAATACTACATCGAGTGTGTTGTGGAGGCTGGTGGGCGTGTCGACATGCTGTGTAAGGCCTGCCCTTGCGCAAGCTGAGACAAAGTCGCTAGCCAGGGCGGGCCAACGGTAATTTTGCCAGTCAACGTCCTTGTAATTGAAATCCACAACTAGTACCAACGCTTTGTGGTGTAATGAATCTAACGATGGTATGGTAGAGAACAGGGCAGCGTTGAGGGCGTCGCTGTTGTTAGGGGCTCTGTAGGCACAGTAAAATACTACATCGCCGCCAAGGACGGGGACAGAGGCAGAAACAAATTCAGAGTAACCATGGTTATCAATAGGGAAATTGGAAGCTTTGAGGCCGTCTCTTATCCACAACAGAACCCCACCGCCCCTGCCCTTGTGAGGTCGGTCCCCCGAAAAAGTGTATAGCCCATGGAGTTCGTGGTCCCCAATAAAGTCGCGCCCCCATGTCTGGGTGACAGCAATGACATCGGGTTTTGAACTGTAGCCTGAGTCGCAAATCCAATGTTCAAATAAAGCACGTTTGTTGACAATAGACCGAGCATTTAAAAGTGAACAGTACAAAAACGAACAAAGTTCAGAGTTACTACAACTATTATTATTACTACATGTATTAAAAGTAGGAAGACCAACAAAAATATTACAAAAAGTTTGTAATTCGGACGCCACTGATGGCATAGCTATATTTTTAGATGTAGGAGTGTTGTTAAATGAAAACTGTTGCAATAAATGCTATGTCGACTCGGTTATCGGAGTCGACGAGCGGACTTCAAGGGGCTTCTGGGGCATGTTTACCCATCTGTTACCCGATTTTTCAACAATTCTGTCGCCACGGATTTTGACCACACGACGTGAAGCTTTAATAGATTTCATACGTTTAACTAACTCATTGTGTTTGATGGTTTGGGATGGGGTTAAATCCGGTTTCACGTACACATTCTTGTAATCCGCCAATTGGCTGAGTTTTGCTGCTACTTTCAACACACTGTTACGATCCTCGATAGTGTTAAACACCAAGCGTATCGGACGAATTTTACTGTCACCCGCGGGTGATTTTTTTGCGGCCAAAGCGAAAACATGAGGATGGACAGATTTCAGTGCACCCAATGTTCCGCAAGAGGGTGTTGATTGTAGTACGGTCACGGTCCCTACAATCGTCCGCGGATCCAACCGGTTCTGCTAAGCCGAAGACAGCCAAATTTTTCTTCCGCATCTCTATACTTTGTATCTCCGAGACCGTTTTATCGACGATCTCGTTTTTAAGAGTACTGTGGTCCACCCCATCAGCAGCGGCAACCGCGGGTGCAGTAGCGACGTTATCCTCTAGCAATTTTTATTTCTCTTGCAATGCAGCATTGTTAGCTTCTAATGGTGAAACCCGAGCCGTCAGGCTATCAATGTCACGCCGCACCAAAAGCAAACCTTTGTATAGTTTAGTTGCCGCTCGATTACAATAGTTACAAAACCAGTGCATACCCTTGTTGGCAGTCCCAGCCGGGGAAACACCGGCCAAAGCTAAATTGGTGCAAGCTGGAGCTGGGCTTCTTTTGTGGCTGTGTAGTTCTGTGCTTACGCGACGCTCCGACCCCCAGCGACTACTATAATACACGAAAGATACAGTTTAGGCCACCAATACAATCTTACGCGCTAGCAACTGGGGTGCGCAAGTTCGTTGTCTGGCGTACCAGGAAAGTGGTGATAAATACCTAACTTGTCTGCACAGGCTTAACAGCTCGGCGATTTATTACGCAGACTCTATCACGCTCTCTTTATGACACCAACGACATCCAATGGTTCACGAATATTTACTAAGTCAGTCAACGAAGTGCCGAAGTTTCGATGTATGCTTAAGTTAATTTCGCACGAACATATTCACCCAAGGATCGCAATAGTTTGTGAAGTAAACCTAACAACGTTTGCGCCACTGTCACGGTTTAAGCTTAGCATTCCCAAGTCTTGGCACCTCGTGAACTTCACACATATAATATTATACTTGTCAACCCTCGAATAATATATCTCGCGCCGACCACCGATACGTAACAGAATACACACCGGCCACCACGTTCGATTCATAAATTGGTACCTGGGTTACCTCCGCGCCGGTCCAGACGATAGAGACACGTATACATTACTGTTCGGGAAAAACCCTTTTTACCATAAACTGAAAAACGACGCGGTTTAAATAAAAGCAATAAAAACATGACGACTTGACAAAGACCTCGGGTAAAACGTAGTTGGCCTCCAAGTAAACCCCTAATAACGTAAAATGTAATACATTCAACGCATTATATCATTATACTAAATTCGAGCAAACTCGCAGATTCGCAGTCGGCTGAGAAATAAAACGATAACAAAAATCGCCAAGATCAGTTCTCACCAAGTGAAGCCTAGAAATTTTATAAATATATGCGAAAATCGTGAATCCACACTATTCGGAAATAAGAGAAAAACCGCCTGATCGAAAACTCCCAGTATCGTAGCTATCTCATTTGGCAAAACCAAAAGGTAATCGCTAAGCATTTTACTAATAAGCATTACAATCCAAACAAAACCAGATTAATATACTCCACGACGCCTGTATCTAAATTAATACGTCAACAGGAAAAAATAATGAAACACGTTTCAAAGACTAGCTACCACATCGTCGTCATTATAATAATCATGTTACATTGGTTTTAACCCAATTGCATTCAGATTGACACAAGTAATAAATATAATTTATATTTAAAGTTTGTAACGGTAGCAGTATTTCATAAGATTAATATTAAAGAAGATGGCGTCGAGATTGTATTCTCGTTGCGCGATGGGCTTTCGACAAAAGAAGCGATTCTATATTTTATCACGACTGTGCAGTGGTGATGTAGTAAGTCGAGGTACCACGTGCTCGGTACAGGTATACGATCAGCACTTCGTCATATGGTGAATAAACTATTATTACCCGCTGGCTGTTGTTGGATTCGATAAAACAGAGCGTAATACAACTTGATTGTCAACTCATTGAGCTGTTATTTCCATTTTCCAAAACCAAAAGACGCTAGAATTTGTCTGTCATTCACCACTTCTCTGGTACGCCAGACCACGAACTCGCGCCCCCAGCTACTAGTATATTAATTGGTGGCCTAAACTGTATTCTTTGTGTGTTATAGTAACGATTGGGGGTCGGAGCGTCGCGTAAGCACGAGTCTACACCGCCGCAGAAAAAGATTAAGCTCCATGTCGAAGCTTAATCTTTCTCGACGGCAGTGTAGACTCGTGCTTACGCGACGCTCCGACCCCCAGGCGCTACTATAACACACGAAATATACAATTTAGGCCACCAATACAATCTTACACGCTAGCAACTGGGGTGCGCAAGTTCGTGGTCTGGCGGACCAGGAAAGCGGTGATAATAGTAGATACGTACCTTACTCTCCAACTCCAACGTCACCCCTATTTTGATGACAGCTCGATGATACGTATCACGCTCACTTTGTAAGATACCACCAACAGTCGTTCGGGTTTAACAATTTTCTCACCAATACAAGAATGAGTAGTGCCGGCTCGTAACAGTACATTTAACCACTGAGGCGATACTAAGCTACCATATGTAAAACCATGCAAGCATGAAATACGTTAATTCCGAACGCGTACCTCCTACGTTACGGCACTACACGAGATGACACAAAAACGTCGTTTGACAAATGCTACACCAGATGGTGATCCACTGAGCCAACGATGTGTATTTCTTGCATTGGAACATGTCCCGTCTTAAAACTGAGTCACACGCAGTTCGTTCTTCGGACACCATACGTATTTTAGGTACACTCCAAATTCTTCACGACAATACCTGGTAGAGTGACGTAAAAGGAAATGCTATTCCGAGAGTTAAAAAGGGAAAGAAGAAAAATCCAGCAAAATCGTATGAATACAATGTTCACTATTTCTTATACGCGTCTAGGGCGACAAATAGAGAGATGCGCAGCGTTTACAATGGATTTATGCTAATTTTAAATATAATATTTGAAACGGACAATGCGTGACCCGAGATATCTCGCAGAACCACATTGGCAGATATTATACATCCTTAATAACGCTCGTCAATATTTGACCGCACAGATCCGTCGCTGCCACGCTTGACGTGCAAGAAGAAAGGAAAGCCAAAGAAATAACCGATACTACCAGTAGTTAATCAACCATGAGTCATTCCAACCAATAACTAACACAGACTTTATTCAGCGTACAATATACTGGCGGACATTTCAAATACATATATCTAACGTATTATAAACCCAGTTCTGAATGCAATTAAGTTAAAACCCAATTACGCTAGTATATAGTTCACCCAGTTGTGCCTGCTACTTTTCGCTATGCCCAAGCTGAAGTTTGCGGCGCCGTACAAACGAATTTCTGTTCGTTTCTGCCTTAATCGCATGGCGACTAGCATAAAATAGCAAAATATTACGTAGCTAGTTATGAAACTTCTGCTTTTGCTGTTGCTTGTTCTTTTTTCAATTTTTCCATTGTTAAAATCCAACGACAATATATAAGTGCATGATCCAAACTGCTTTGGGCCTTCAGCGTACTGTAAATTCGAGAACAGTACGTATTTTCTATACCAAACCAACGACACTTAAAGGAGGATAATACATATTATTTTTTCGTAGTAATATAATTTTCTAGTTGTGCCTTTTACTGGTTCCGGCTATGTCCATATGTCAAGCTGAGCGTTCGAACGTCGACGAGCCAGTCTATTTTCTTTTAGTTTCTGAATGAATATCTTGTGGCGGGTAATATTTAAAAATTGTTGGACTTTAATGTTATTGATTGCAAAAAGGAGAAACAACAAGAAAAGGTACAAACTAAATTTTCGTGCCTAGTTTTTATATAATCATTATAATACTATTAGGTAACAGTCCGAGTTTTAGGAAACCTTAAGGGACATTCAATGTAAAGATTAAGGTAAAATTTAATTTAACGGATGACCGGATACCGGTGGCGCATGATCCAAGTATTGCGTGTTGTAGGATTGATAATTGTTAGAAATAAACAATATACTATCCATGTTGTACTGTGAATTAGCAATCACGCCCCACCTGCCTGTTATTCGCGGGCCTGATTTTTTCGCATTACCCCCGAAATTAACTGAACCCGATTTGTAAGTATCCAGTCCATCCAAACTGATGAAGGCGCGGTGGCGCTACGCATTGTTGTGGAATTAACAGTGTTTGTAACAATGATATTAACGGGTGCGCACTAAGATTGGACAGTGATCAAAACTTTTTATAATCCATTCGATTTCATGATTTAGGTACCCTATGGCCGATCCCAGTATGCATACCTACCAGGTATACTGTGTTCGCAACGTAGTAATGTGTAATTGTGCATGTCAGGACGGGTCGGGGTATGGCATAGAACGTTTATAAAAGTTGGGGTCGAGACCTTTTGTAGTGAATTAGATCTCAGTAACACCTGTCCTGAGATGCAGAAGAGAATATAATGGATCGCATTAATAGCTTTTGTAGTATTTATTGGTACTGAAAATACGGATGAAGGAAGATCGATAATACTTCAACGGAACATCGCTTCCATGGGGGTTGATTAAATTATAAATTCACCAACACCCACGAGTCTGCTCAGGATCCAAATAACTCCCCCCTTGGGTTATGAGAATTCTGCACATCTTTCACCTACAACGGTCTCTAACAGGCTACCAGTTTAATAAATCTCAAAAGTTCTATTTTATCTAGTACGTGGCCTGCCAGGGCATGGATATGATCCCGCCCCGCCGACTACTACTCTCCGTTAATCTGTAATATGTAAAAACCTAAAGAATTCCTTATAACTTGTAAGCGCCTTAGGCGCTGATATGTTCTCTTACAACCAAAACTCCGCGCCAGCCAGCGCGAGGTTTAGATTGTTTACGAGTAGTAGGAAAAATACGGGTTCTGGGGCACTTGATTGATGACCTGTCAGGGGAAATGATTAATGACCCTGGGTCACGTGACCTTGCAAAAAATTACTGTCTTGTCCTGCATTCCACGTAAACCATTAAATAATAGGTGTAGTCCAACTATCCAACTAACTTCTGACAATTTAAATTAACAATATTGTCAAAGCATGCGTTAAATGCCTTTATTCGCAAGTTAGTTACAAATCATGTTACTGTAATCTAACACATGCTAATTTACATAGTATTTTCAAATTCGAAAAATTATGTGATTGCAACAATTTATTAGTTACATGTAATGTGAATCTCATTAATCTGAAAAAAGGCACTGCGATATCCATCTGCGTATAATATTAGCGTCACGAATTTCAGGCATCATTAACCCTCATGATTTAGTGTTACTAAGCCTATTCAGGCATTCATGAATCTTAAAAGCGCGTAGGAACTCCTCCAAAAGCAAGTGTATTTCAAGGGTAATAGCTCACTCCAACTGGGACAACTAGGTAGGTAATATATTCAAATACATAGATAGTAGCTTAATACAGTAAAAAATAATGTGCTCTGCAATAAAAACAAAAATAAAACAGTGTTTGTGCAAATTAAATATCACACAGTAAACATATTTTACCATTTGATTACACGGATTACGTCTTAAACTGACATTGTACAAGTCGAGAAAATGATAATTTAAACAAGTGTATAAGAGATATCTTCATAGTAAAAATCATGTCTGTGAATTTATTGCACAAGAAAGTATATAAGCATGTAGTTAACGCATCAGATTTTTATATATTTGTATGCATTATATAACTACTATTAAAATATAGAGTATATACGGGAACAGTGTTTGTATTTTGATTCTTAATACCGCTTTAAAAATGCATTATTATGTAGGGTCAAACTTTTGCAATTCTTTTGTTTCAAAGATAATAACTTGCCTCATTGACTCTTGCGTTGAAGTTATATAAATGCAACAAAGTGGCTTACCAGAAATTGCCTAGTTTTTCACACTCAAAATTTAGCAAATATTTAAAGTGTACCGTTTAATAATGACATTTTAATGGGTTTTTGACTTGGTCATTAGGACCATTTTGTCAATCAAAAATTTAGGTAGTTAGAATCCGTCATTTTAATCGATTTTTGAGATTGTCATTAGCGAGCTTTTCGCTCTCAAGCGTAGCTAATGTATTTTTAATGGATTTTTCACTTTGCCATTGGCATAAAAGTTGCAACCAGGTATGAAATTACAATTTTAACAAAACTTTCAACTGAAATTTTCACAAAATTTTGTCAAAGGGTAAAAAGTTTGCTAAAATTAAACTTTCGCTAAAAATTCACCCCGAGCGTTTTGAGCACTATATAGCAGACTGTCAATCTCGATTTTTATCAAAGTTTGTTTCAATCCACACGACGAAGACGACATTGAAGAGGCTGACTCTGGCCTAAAAGACATTTTATGGCAGAGTCTTGCCTTACAGGAATTGCAATCTTTTATAGATTGCTCCTTATAGTGTCACTGCGTCAACATATGTTGGCCGACAATGCAAGACACACGTGCTTCTGCGTTGACCGCGTCTGACTGACATACAGAGCACCCGTGCTTCTGCTCAGACGTGGTTGACCGACAATGCAGGACACACGTGCTTCTGCGTTGACCGCGTCTGACTGACATACAGAGCACCCGTGCTTCTGTTCAGACCTGGTTGACCGACAATGCAGGACACAGGTGCTTCTGCGTTGACCACGTCTGACTGACATTACAGAGCACCCGTGCTTCTGTTCAGACCTGGTTGACCGACAATGCAGGGCACATGTGTTTCTGCGTTGACCGCGTCTGACTGACATACAGAGCACCCGTGCTTCTATTCAGACCTGGTTGACCGACAATGCAGGACACACGTGTTTCTGCGTTCACCGCGTCTGACTGACATACAGAGCACCCGTGCTTCTGCTCAGACGTGGTTGATCGACAATGCAGGACACGCGTGCTTCTGCGTTGACCGCGTCTGACTGACATACAGAGCACCCGTGCTTCTGTTCAGACCTGGTTGACCGACAATGCACGACACACGTGCTTCTGCGTTGACCGCGTCTGAATGACATACAGAGCATCCGTGCTTCTGTTCAGACCTGATTGACCGACAATGCAGGACACACGTGTTTCTGCGTTGACCGCGTCTGACTGACATACAGAGCACCCGTGCTTCTGTTCAGACCTGGTTGACCGACAATGCAGGACACACCTATAAGAAGCAATCTATAAAATATTACAAGTCCTGTAAGGCAAGCCTATACCATATGATGTCTAAAACAAAAGAACATTGCATTGTAAATACACACACCACATTGTAGAGGTGATGCTACCAAATGGAGAATACAGGGATGGGATGTCGTTTCTTTGCACCATGTGCCCAGATGATCTGTCATTCTCAACACATACGGCATTATCCTCACGTCCCACCTGGGACGTAAAATAGCGGAACGCATTTTTTAGAGTCTGGCTTTAGGTATGCTGGATTAGGGCTAGGATGACCACCCTTTTGTGTTGCTTGTACCAATTCAACTGATGCGATTGCCTGCTGTGATGGCAACGTGTTACGGTAGACACTTCGAGCCGGTAACATGCCATCTAAGATGCAACTGTCAGTCGGCTCCCAAACAAGCAACTTAACAACGCATCAGATTTTTGCTATGTATAACTAATTTAGCAATTAAACTAAATCGAAAGCCAGTTCATACAACGATGTTGTATTATAGACACCGAGAAGCATAGAATACATAGCTAATCTAAGCAAACTTTAAATCAACAAATTTTCATGTAAGAAACTTTAGCAAGCTTTCAAATCTGCTAGAAACACAGCTGCAGGTAAATGGGGAGTCCAACGTGTTCACAGAAATCTGCCATTCTGAAATCGTTAGTGCTAGGATACCAAATAATAAATTTCACCTTCCTGCTTATACACTCCCAAACAAGTCTGCAAATTAACAATCTGCGTTATAAAGGTGGATGGACTTGTCCCAGAGCCCAGACAAATGTGGTAATTAACCATCCTCGTAAGGTTTGTATAAAGCCCTGGGTGCAGACTGGGTTATCCTATTGTTATCCAACAATAAACTTTATGCAATTTGACCTCGTAGATTACCATTATCACCGTTGAGTTTAGCCTAGGTAATACCAAGCATTATTCGTCATTGGTGTGGTTCTATGAGTGTTTGACCAACTGGGTAAATAAGAGTGCTTGAAGGGTAACCCCAAACATTATTCGTCATTCGGATGGTTCTATGAATGTTTGACTAACTGGGTAAATCTGGCCATGATTTTATTATTTTTGTTATATTTTTAGAAAAATTAAAATGCCACACTGTATTTATTGCAACCAGTATTTCCAAATCAACGAGGCTTGCATAGATCATACGATCGAGCGGCACATTCAGAATTTGGATGGCGTTCCAAACAATCACCTGCGGTTCACCCTTCTGGTTATGATGAACATGTTCAGACACTTTCGGCAATACGGTGTTCATATGTGTAGCCACCATACATATGTATGCAGTTTGCCAGAGTTTTGGGACATTGTCAACTTGTATTTCGTGCCGCGGGATCCTCATCCATATCAACGGGCGACAAGAAGACCACGCTGCGTTATGCCTCGTACGGAGGAAGAACCCGACGAGCCTCCTCCAGATCGTCAGTAGTATGTCATTGTTCTTATTATACGTTTATTATGTCAGCCACATCATCTAATGCTAATGCATATTTCCCTGTCGAGGAAATCCTCCAAATAGTAAGATTTTCAAAATTTCCAAGAACATTTATACCTTTAAATGTTAAATGATGGGTTAAATATTGAATTAAAAATTTCAAAAATCTAATCAACTTAAGGAACAATATATATGCAAAGACTTGGTTAAGGCATTTAACAACGTAAAGTTCTAAGACAAGATCGGTGCAAAGATTGAGTTAATAAATGCAGCAAATGTGATCGATAACTTGAAAGACAAGACCAGCACAAATTTAATATGAATTACACACGATACACGATTTTACGCGCGATACATATTTAATTGGTTTTAAAATCCGCAGTTCAAAGTATTTCAATCGCCTATTGGTATTGGTCTTTCAAATTTAGTCAATAATTTTTATTTTAGGAGGATGGTCCTGGGTCCTTGGCAAGGGTGCTGGTAAGGTGGGCTCCCACATGGGAGCCCATTGGTAACCTTAGAGGTTGTGAGCAATTGCTTATGCGGTACTTTATGCAACAGCAACCGTCGCAGCAGCAACCGCCGCAGCAGCAACAGCGGTCGCAACCGCCGCAGCAGCAACCGCAACCGCCGCACCAGCGACCGCAACCGCCGCAGCAGCAACCTCTAACGCCGCAGCAACCACCGCAGCAGCAACCGGTGCAACAGCCGGGGTCGCCTCTGAAGGACGATGAGGTGTGGATGGAGAGGATGGTGGACTGGATGGTGGGAGAGCAGCTGTAGAAGGAGGTGACGTTTGGAGGGGACATGCACATGGAGGTTCCGGCGACGGTGTCAAAAGGTGGTATCC
Source organism: Trileptium ribeirensis (assembly GCA_030248225.1). NCBI lineage: Eukaryota > Metazoa > Nematoda > Enoplea > Enoplida > Thoracostomopsidae > Trileptium > Trileptium ribeirensis. Next base: position 92,996 of record JASANE010004048.1, on the reverse strand, counting down.
CCGGGAGGCGGCAGTGCAATGTCCCCCAGATGTGAACTGCAGTCACATCATGGTGCCGCTGGAATTCTTGAGCAGATATTAAAGTATTTACATGTTTGTGCTAATATCTGACTGCAGAATCGTATTTTATGCAAAATAAAATATGATCTCAAGAAACCGAATCATTGCAATTGTGCGGGATGTTTTACCATCCCATTCCAAACACACAAACGATTCCCGTTACTGCTTCCGACGTTTCCGCAGCTGTTCCCTCAATTCCACAGAGGGTGGGAATGTATCTGGTACGTCCATTCCCTGAGCTTCTTGCTCGCGTAGAACAGCAATCTGTCGTTTTAACTCTCGAATTTGTTCTTCCTCACGCCGGCTTTTTGAGAAAAAATTTCGTATGGTATCCATATTGAATACCTAAAATCAAAGACAAATCCTTTTCATGTGCATTTTTTTTGGTTTTTTATTATATAAATTCAACAACACATTTAAACACAAATTCAATCCATTCAATTTTATTATCATCTTTACTCATCTTCAAAGTCTTCGTAAATTCACCCATCACAAATAGAACCATAGATTCATTTAGAGTCTTTGCAAAGTCGATTTCAATCTAAGGTTACAATCCTTCACTTTCGAAACATAGTTGCCACAACTGTTTGAGTGATCCGGGGACACATCCACAGCAAATATACCAAAACCTCCAAACATGTCGATAGGAGAGAAGCCAAGGTCTCGGTTACGATAGTTTAGTCCATGTAACAGGTTTGCCTCAGGAGTGCTTTTTGCGTTGACAATAATAGGTGTTTGTCCTGGTAAAGTTAGACTATTAACAAGCAATTGAAACTTTGACATCTCCGTAAGCTGTAGGTTGTAGATGTTCTTGATCACGTTTCCATTATAGGTGTCTTTTGACACCATCCACACAAATATCCTTCGAGGTAGGTCGTCCTCAAACACCGTATAGTCAAAGTTTTGATTATCTTTCCCTAAACCAAATGTTCGCATCTCATACGTCACGCAGGGGTAGAGAGCTCCCTTCGATCGATATATCTTATCATAGTGATCTAGAGGACCACTTTTTAGCTTCAAGAGGCTTGCTCTGAGTATCGGTTCACTGATGTTAATATTACATTGAGCATTGTCTTTTGCTTGAACAATTTGTGTTAGAACACTTCAAGAAAATTTCTACGATACTTCCGTCTGTGGTGGTAGATATCCACCATTGAATATAACCGAAGTCACCACTGGTAGGTATAATGTACACTCATCACTGTTGAAAAAGTAGGCTTGTCTAGCTGTAGCATCTTCACTGTCTTCGAAACTATCCATGGAATAGGCATTATCTTGAAACCAAAGAGCAGTACGAAGATGACAGTCTCGCTCTTCCCTTGAGTAATGTAAAAGATTTAATATGTAGGTCATCCAAGGATAGTTTGCTTGGTTTGATGTTATAATTTCATTGTTGATTTTTACATCAACTTGACTAAAAACTGCAGAGCCAAATTGATTACTAAAGGCATAATGGGGTTTCCAAGGACTTGCCGTTTATTTCGTTTCTTTGGAGGTGACTTGTTAACTGGTTGAGCCGCCGATTTGGTAATCAGTTTTACTTTGAATTTGAGAAACAGCTGATTCATATCCACCAAGTAGTCGGACTTTGGAATCTAAAATTATAGTGGTGTTGCAGCATCCTCAATCTGTTGTCCGCTGACACTGGTAAACTTGACAAGCTGACAGCTTTCAGTCTCATTTTGTTGTTGTGGTCTTCGGCTCCAGTTCAGATTACTGTTTTCCATATTAGAAAATTTTCTTAGATTTTAAATGTCTCAATTTCTTTTCATGTTTTTAACCCTTCGTGTAACAACTTTACGCTTTAAAGTTTTTCTCCTAGTTTTGAGGGATTTTCGCTTAGGTTTCAGATTCTTGCGCTTGGGTTTGTACCTCTGTCCTTGAAACACTGGGTTGATCTTCACACTAATAGACATTGTTTTAAATATTAACACACATAAATCGTTTTCACGTTTTTATAAACTTTAAATGTAAGTACAAAACTTTATCTGCGAACGAGGAAATCGCATTTCCTACATTGTCTGTTACCTTGAGCACTAATTCTGAAGTAAATTTATTCTTCAATTTGGCGCAAGTGTCCACTTTTTGTCTAGTTAAAATACAAAGGGTTTCTGTAAAACCACAATTTAAAATTTTAGGTTCAATAAAATTTGGCTTTATCATATAAGGCATTTTTTTTTATATATTGATCCAAATAACTTGTAACCCATCACAAGGACGTAATCAGCTTCAATTGGTATAGGAAGCTGTACTGTCAAATCATTTAACTTTCTCAAAACAATAATCTCCATTTAAGCTGTTTATAAATAGCATTATAGCCTTGTCATGTAGTGCTGGTGTTTTTTCTCTTTATTTCAAAATTAATTTACATATATCGTTTACAATATCATAAATATCACCAAGAGACTTTACACCTGTTATTACAATTTTCCCTGTTCTAAAGACGGACAATGTCCCACTCTTATATCTAAAACTTAAACTTGGAAATAATACCGTTAGTTATGCTATAGTGTAATAGCCTCTCAGCTTTTCATACAAAACATTTAAATCAATAGCAGCATTACATTTACACACACCAGTTACTGAACAAATTTCAAATTCAAATTCATCAGTCCAGTATCGAAAGTTTTTCAAAATTTTCTTAAAATTCTTCTCATCCGAACGCAAGTCATCCATTGATTTGTATCCCAGAAACAATAGTTTGCCATTTGGCCATACCATAACACTTCTGCTTGACAACTTTAAAGTTCCAGCACGAAAACGTCGTGGGTTGTATCGTAATCGCTGTAGAACACTGCTGAGTTGTAGCAAGTTAATGTTATTATTGGTTGTAGTCTTTACCACTAAGTTGGTTATTTTGAGTCCATAGCGAACTGACATCCAAAGGCGACCGTACCAGTTGTCTTTAGTCCAAAGACTGATATCGTTGACGTTTGCGTCTTCTATATATAGCCCAATCCCGTTACCAAATTTGCTTGCGTCTGCAATCACAGCATTTTTTGTACACATTAACAAGTCGTAGGTGGGGTTATGTTGATTAGCTTTAGCCTCCATTGCTTTAAATACGACGTCATACTTGACCTTGTTCCATTCTGGTTGGTCGAAAAATTTTAAATTTTCCCCAATATTTATTATCTTCTTGGGAGAGCGTTCCATCAATATTTCGTATCTTGCTTCATAGCAGTTGAAGTAATTCGCCTTTTCCGATTCATAATATTCATAATATTTCCGAATATAGTACATATCATCTACTTTGAAGTCAGCGACACGTACGCTGCTCAACGGACAATAGCCTGTAGCAAATAACGCCAGGGCTCGTCCATCTTTCGATTCACAAATCTTAAACGTAGTTGCCGTTGTTTAATATAAACGTTTCCAGTCGATACTTTTCTTTTCATGTACTTCCATGCCTCTCCCTAAAGCCCCATTTACTCTGTTCGAAATTGGTCAATGTCTAGTGGACGGGGAGCTCAAAATTTTCCGCTGTCAGTTTCCAAATACTTTACTATATCGTAAAGTGTTGATCCCACAGTTCCGTCATTATACTCAACACGATTGTCTGCATCTTGCTTTATGGGTTTCAAATGACTAGAAAGAAGTTTGACCTTGGGCTGTAGGCGCTTGGAAAATAGACTTGAAATATCATCCTTTGGTTTGTCCTCAAGTGTATCTACACTGACTTTCACTGGTTCTCCATCAGTTTGCGTTTGTTTCTCTAACCAGCTGGGAGACACTAGCAGATGTCGCTTGGCCATACTGCAATTAATGTTTTAAAAGATCCATTGTAACATGTTGCCTTTTCATGTTATCAGACAACTTCAGAGATGATAGTTTGTAAATTGTAGAACGTTGTTTGCGTAGCAGCTTAATCTGCTGCTCAGTAAGAGGAATGTTTCCATATAAAATATTATAACAAATTTCACTCAAAGACTTGATTACCGATACGAGGGCAGACTTCATAAAACTTTTAACACATTTCTTGTCAGTTTTAACCAAGGCACAGGCCAGAGATAGCCAGAAGTAGCGGAATGACGTTCCATATCTTTTATATAAATTACGATAATGTGTCTTTTCATGTAGGTTTGTATACTGCAGTTTGATCAAAAATATTTTCCCTAACACGTAAATCCTCATGTGTATTAGGCTTGAGATCGATTATCAGATAGCTGTATGGCTTCCCATTGGTTGCCATTTCAAACGCTGTAGATAAAAAGTTGGGCTTATGAGGCAACATTTGTCTTCCTAATGTTGCTATCATTGATTTCGAACAAGGATTTGGAAACTGAAATAAATACTGAGCGTTTCTGGAAATTTCTGTCATGTACTTTCCAGAATGATAAAACTTTTGCACTATAAATATAGTACTAATATTTGCATGTCGCATTCGGGTAAACATATTTGCCAATGTTTTGTCATTTGAGTATTCCATCAAATCATCAAGAATTGAAAGAGTTTGTCCTTCATTCCTTTCAACAAAGGTCGGGAATCCTTCTTAAACGTTAAATTATCCATTTCCTCTGACAATTGATGATACATAGGTTGCATCATTCCATAACACCAAACAACCTTTTCAAATTGCTTATCAAATAGATTTTTACGCAACAGTTGAGCCACAAGATGAGTTTTCCCTACTCCTGTTGCACCCGACACAATGGAGGTAAACGGTACTTCTAACGGTATTGACTCCATTTTTAAAATTGATAAGTAGGTCATACCCTTTTCATGTCTTGTTCACCCACCCAGCTGTTGAATTTTTCAGGATATCCAAGCCATTTTACTAAATATTGACGAGTACCATCTTTCGTTCTACGTTTTCGCAATATTTTCTCAATCTTAAATGTATCTGTTACACGTACATTTTGAAGTTCCTGCTCGTACCATGTTCCCAAGATATCTTCTTTTCCGTAATCGCTAATTTTATAGCGAGGAGCATCTGAATGTATTCATCTTGCAATGTAAAATACTTCTTGAGACCATTGCGGTTTGTATCCCTTGTCGAAGATAAATTGAGCACTTGCAACTCTTACAGCATCATTAAGCTTAAACTTGTATGAAAGAACTCTGTGCCCTCGAGGAGGGTACAAAATGTTTAAAATATCAGATTCATTTTCAACAGTTACATCCACTGGACAGAAACCATAGCGATTCTTTGTGTGATTGTGGTTTTCAACAATGTCTTGTAAAATGTCGATATAGCGATACGTATTGTGTTTGGTAAGGTATCGATATATTTTGGATTTCAAAGTACGGATGCACCTTTCCGCAACTGCAGCCTTGGTGTCAACATTCTGAGCAGTGTAGCAAATTATTTCGTACTTTTGACAGAGATTTTTGAAGGTGATATTTGTAAATTCAGCTCCACGATCCTAGAAAATATGATTTGGACGGTTAATGCGAAACATGGTTTCCAAGGCTCCGCATACTAATTTTGAGATTTTAGACTTTAAGGGGGCAACTCTGACAAATTTAGCCAGCACATCTATTACCACTAGTAGATATTTGTTGCCATCATTATACCTAGACAATCGTGTCATATCTGCAAGATCAGCTTGCCATAAATCATTGAGACCCTTTGTTATTGTTTTTACCCTTCGACACCTCTTCCGTTTGGGTTTATGAAGTGTATATGTATCCTGACCTTGTAGCCACTCTTTAACTTGCTGTTTCGAAAAACCATATTTTTTAGCATGTTGCCAAAGTTTGTTTACCCCTGAAAAGGAGGCAGGACTTTTCAAGTTGTAGTACAAATCTTCCAGTTTCATAGTTGATATAGATAAAATGCAGTTATCTTTTCATGTTTATTGGGTAACTGGTTACAATCTTATCTATATAAATATCATATACAATCCTCACTCTACATGTTAACATACCACAGGGCATTACCACACCAACAATATCATCAAATTGTTTCTCCATTATATATTCACTGTTTCCAATATACTTTATATAATCAAATTCAGTCAAACATTTTTCAATCATCCATTGTCTCGATTCTTCTGTCACAAGAAACCAAGACGTATTGCTGTTTTCATACTCCAAATGTTTCGTTAGCGCGTGATAGGAATAGGTCAGCATTTCTAATGTTTACTCTAAACAGTCGTTTTTCAAAGACCCGTTGCAGATTGAAGGTTGACAGTTTCGCGATGAAGGAGTATTCCAAGTTGCAATTTGTTAAATAAAATCCCTTGTATGTATCGTCTGTTTGAATCAGCACGAGGAGATTCTTATACGGTACCACAAACCTTCGAAATATATGTTCAGATACCTCAAATAGGTAGACGACTTTTTCACTCCACAATTTGATGGAACGAGGAGGGTGAAGTATTAGCTCAAATTGTAGATTATCACTTGCTCGATTAACCCAATGAATGTTGTAAAAACGAGCTGGAAACCAAGATTCAATTCGAGGCTTTGTCCAATCTTCGAAACATAACGGTCCATTGAGTGATATTCCTTCAACACAGGACTTCTTTTCATGCTTGTTAACCAGAAAACCAGTCTCTATTGCGATTGTTGTAAGCAGGGTGACGACTATTGCAATCACTTTTTTCAAATCAATTCTTTTACCACAGAAATTTTGCTTCCTCTGATATATTTCCGGTTCAAATTCAGAAAACGAAACAGATTCGTGAGCCATATTAAGTTGTAATGTATAGGATGTGCATCCTTTTCATGTATTTCATGCTAATTTTTTTAAATTTTATTGTACATAGAACAAAATACATATATAAATACAAAGTATAAATATCAATCAGAACAATCCATAATATCACAATGTCCGTATGGAATAGAAGTTATCCCATCTAGTAAAATATACCGCTTATCGTCATAAGCGCTCAAACTAATCTTATTCTGCTCAACCGTATACAGTTGATGTTTATTGTTTAAAATCTTTTTCATTAAATATCTTAGTCTAGTGGTATCTCAGAGAGTCTGGATGTAATCATCCATATGTATAGCTTTTTTGAGTGTTTGTTTTTTGACGCCCTTTGCTCTCTTTTTCTCAACACCTCCACATTTTAACGAGTACATTTTTGGTTTCAATCCACAAAATTCTTCAATAGCAATCCCAGCAGTTTCATCTTTCATTTTACCCAAAACCTTTTTGTTTGTGGTAGAGTATAGGAATTGATCGGGTGAATAGTCACTGGTGTCAAAATATTCTATGTCCTCCTTCATGTCACCGTAGACATCCTCCGCGTACATATCATAGCAGAGACTGTCGGTATCGGTAAACAGCAGATGACAATCATACCTGATCTTGATATATTTATAGTGGAATTCGTACATTAACATTTTGGAGAGCTCAAGAACAGTAAAACCCGCGTAAATTGGTTTGCATAAACAAACACTTGGTTTCTTCATTGACACCGCCACTAAATTTTCATCAAAGATTGTACTACCACTATAACGAGGGTTTGATACCAACTTCTGAAACTTTTTCGGGCAATTTATAAGTTTAATGTCTTTATAGGCCTGTACATTTTCCGCAGTTTTTCCAAAGACAGCATTATTTAGCAGTTTAAATAAATCCTTTTCAAAATCACTCTTTGCGCCTTTGCGTTTTTCGGTATTAAACAAAATGTAGGGTTTCATCCAATCCCACTGGTTAAACTGAATTGCCCTATGAATTTTAGTTACCTTGAGACCCAATTCGGTATACAGTTTCAGATTCCTAGCATGTACGATATATTTAGCCTTGTTGTTCAAATTAGGGACAAGTTTTCTAACTGGGATATATTTCATTCGGAAATCCTCCTATACCTGGAGGCAATATGGGACAACATTGAGTCTTCAATTTTCATAGATTCGGGAGCAAGAGGGTAATCACTGTGTAAGGTGTGTAAATAATCTGGGTATTCCAGATCAACTTCAAGCACATAACCAATATCCTCATCGTTTTCCCAATTTATCTTTGACAGACGACTCGCTTCAATCCACTTGAATCCATCTACGGGTAACTTCTGAACCATAGACCATCCATATAAATTATTCGCATCCAAGTACATTATATAGTTTGACTCCTTGGTTGGGTCATAATTTTCAAGATACTTGTTGTTGGCTTTGGCACAACGGTGTGAAATCAATGAAATGCCTCCTCGTATGCCATGTTCAAAAAACATGTACATGTTAGAGTCTTTCAACAATTGTAACCGAACACCTGTCAACTTTAAACAAGCATCCCATCCAAAACTTGGGAGCGTTATATAATGTACTGGGTCCAACTTATAATTATCAATAGCAAAATTTCTAAAACTTTGAAATACATCACATAATAATAAAACATCAGTCTTTGCATAGAGATCATGGTATTGTCCCATGTTCTCCAAATTTAGTTCAGACCATACTTTTTTTAGCATGTTTATAATCATCTTCAGTTATATTTTGATCATTTAGTTTATTGTAGAACGCATTGATAGATGGTAATTGCGTTTCATCAAAGCGTTCCCAAGAGTCCATATAATCGTATGGGTACACACCCTTTCGTAATAATAGTTCCGTATTGTTTCCAAATTCCGTCGTCATTGTCGGAAATTTACCATCCTTTTTTAAATTATCCACCAACGCTTGAAGGGAAGATGATAGAAATTGAAAACTGTCTTTAAATTTGAGCAACCAAGTATGTTTTTTGGGTTTCAGACTCTCCTGCGCTGCTGTATTATCTTCGTCTGCAACGTTATCCAACAGTTCATTATCCTCCATATCACCTAGGTGATCGAGAGATACCACATCAGACAGTTCATCTTCATCAATTTCTAGATGAGGTTGAATGTTTGGTTGCATTGAGTCGTGTATTGCGAACAGATTAGCGAGATAACCGTTGGGGTCATATGTTGTTGTTCGCTGTTGATGTTCAACAATTTGATGTTGAAGTTTGATGCTAAAGGACAAATAATCCTCAGCACCTTTGGGTATACAATCGAGCTCCATCTTAAGTTGATTGGTTAATTTACCAATCGCTTGCATGATGAGATGACCATCATACATTCGCAAGTTGTGGAAAAATATATTGACGTCCAGTACACTATTGTATTAGTGTTATTGTCTCATTCTCAACTTTGATGTTGTCGAGATGATGCCAAGCGATATTTTATATTATGTGTTCATCTGTGGAGAATAATTTCTGCGCTGCCCGGATCATCGTGCTGTCAAGGGATTTTGTTGTTAAGCAGCAACTATAGCGCTATTTTCAATCTTGGACTAAAATTGGGACTATCACATTTTTGGGCCTTTAAACTGGAACCGTGTCATAGTCGGCTTTTCCCAATGCATCGCTGCGACGTATGTCTGTAACTTCTGCTTAGTTTGGAACAACCCACCTTTTCATGCGTCAGTGCCTCGTATTATGCTCGTATCGATGACTTCAATAACTGCTTACACATTAAGCTGCGTTTTTTATGAGGAGAATTTTTTTTATGCTCACAAGAATTAAACATTTCACAAAATTTTATGTGCTGCAATTTTTTGACTATGAAGATTTTTATGTCTGTTTTCAAATATAATAAAAAAATCATTTCCGCTTTTGAGTGCAGCCGACACGAATTGTTTACTGTTGTGCTCTGCGATTTTGCTTAGGTCTCTTCGTATGATATTTGCTGTTATACTGTTGCATAGTAATAATTATTACATGCATTCACTTTATTATGAACGTTATTGTGTATGCGTGTGGGTTTAATTGGTATAGGGAAGCCAGGACTGTGTGGCACATATTACGATTCTGAGTGGCGTTCGCATATTACACTTAATTGTGTAAAGTCTTGCTGTGGCATTAGTATTCGTTGCACACCAACACGTGCGCCCTCGCTAAGCGGGTCTTCTGATTTGGAACACTTTGTTTCTGTAAATGACCGAAGTTGGAGCTGTTCGTCGATGAGCGTTTTAAAAAGGCTTCGCAAATATATTACCCTACATGAAGAATTTCAACAAGGGAGCATTTTATTGAGCGCTGTAATTAATTTATATCTGATTCAGGATAGTTGATTTCAAATATTTATACATCTTCGCAAGTTATTTATTCTTAGTCACCTTATAATCATGCACCGCAAGATTACAACTTGCGTCTAACCAAGCTATCTTACGATATGTTTATATATGTATATATCTCGTCGCTTTCCTTAACATATACAACATGATATATATTCAAGATATAGGTCTACATATATGTGTGGCTTTCTTGGAATTTCTGTGCTCGCGTGAGCACTTTTGCGTTGTTCTACCAAAAGCATGTTATATATGCATATGTTTGTACATGTGTATGCATAGGGCATTTACATTTGTCTGGACTAGGGTTTTCTTGCGCCCACGGTGTTATGTTGTTGCAGTGAGTTGTTTTCCGAGAAACGCGGTTGAATTTTATTGTCTGTCCTCTCGTATTCTTCCACAACTCTGCGAATTCGCCCTTAAACCAGTCGAACAGATTGGAGGGTCGTTTGTCGAGAATCGGTTTCGATTGCTATTTGGAAAAATTTAATTATAAATATTAAACTGTTTTCATATAAAAATACAACACTAAGTTGCCTTGTATTAGTTATTGAATGTTAGTGTATAGCACTGATAGTTTCCTGCTACTACTTTATCGTTGTCTGAGTAGTTTAAGTCAAAACACCTTGCTATTATTAACTCACAGGAACTAGGGGAAAAGGTTACATGGATTTCAAAATTATGCAGTGTTTAAGTTATAAAGGACCCCGTATGTGAAAGTTTTGTCCACCCTGAGTGTCTCTTCCACCATCAATTATATGGTGCCTTGGACACCATCATGTTTCTGATGGTATTTTCAGATAGTATACATAGGCAGTGTACTGTCGGTAACAGTATGGTGTAGACTGCACCATAAATTTTATATGGTATTAGCTACACCATGCTGTTATTTACACGCAATATGTAATGGGTTTGTGTATGGTGTCCTTGACACCGTCAGTAAATAAACAATAGGTAGATTAAGACACTATAGCTAAGTCAATGGTGTCTCATACACCATCTTTTGCATTACATAGTGTGGGTATATACCGTATACCACTGGATGGTGTGGTCTACACCATAGAGGACAAAACTTTCACATGAGGAGTCCTTTATAACGTAAACGCCGCATTACTTGGAGATAACATTTTTACTTAGTCGAAGCTTGGGTATTTAAGTCAGCACGCACTCTGCTCTAGGCCTCACTTCAGCTTTACCGCCATAGAGTTCGACAGTTATTGCTCTGCCTCACTCCAGTTCTGCCGTCATAGAGTTCGACAGTTATTGCCCTGCCTCATTCTTGTTCTACTATCTTAGAGTTCGATAGTTGTTGCTTAGCCTCACTTCAGTTGTTCGTCAGTCTTATTAGTTAGTTATTGCGCGACAGTTGCGAGAGTTTTGTTCGTTGGTTGGACGTTCTTTAGTGATTTCTTCTGTGGTTATCGTAAGTCAGTTTTACATTGTGATTTGGACTTTGTGGTGGTATTAACGGGTTACTTCTATTCGCTAGCGACATAAAGAGGTTGGACATTGGCTCATTTGTGTTACGGCAGAGAGGCATCCCTGCTTATCCATCGTTCACGCAAGCAGCATATTAGCATCATATTATTCGGCGATTATTGTGGATAGTCACGTGGCTTGTGGACATTAAGGCGATGCAAAGGTATTGTAAGAAGAAGTAAAGGCATAGAGACACTGCGGCATGATGATGAGTGTGCTCGCTTTTGCGATATTTTAACAAATATTCTTCTGTTTTGTGTTTGGAGATATTATTGATTATTCAGTTTGGTGGATATTGTGTTGTGGATTTTGTACGTACGTATCTTGCCCATCATTTCAATTAGAGTTGTTTGGTTTGAACCACAGTATATTTACAGAGATTTCTCGTATTGAAGCCGCATTATTTTTTTGCTGAAAATAAGTAGAATGGAACTATTTGTGTATACGCGCATAGGGAGTGATGGCATCATAACTTAGAGGCCTGGTGATAATTGACTTTGAGTACTTTGAGATATTGATTTGGCTTAAGCTACACATTGAATTAAAGGATGAGAGTTCGTCGTTTATCGTAACGACAGTCGGACATTCCCAATAGTCCAGGGTGTTGAATTCAATAGAAAATCCTAGCGTTCGACTGTTCTTCGTTGCAATTCCTTATTAACCGTCACATTTATGTTATCTTTTCTAGTTTGATTAGTATCATTTATTAATACAACTTCAATATAACGAATGTATGTGTGATATTGCCATAGATTCAAATTGAGTTTTAACCATAAAAACCGCCATTTGAAAATAAAGTTACAGCATATTTTCAAACAGACGTAAATCATTCATGCTACCCTGTAGCAAACAATGTAAATAGTATGTAATAAATTCGGTATAGTAAACATTTCACTTCGCTTGTAGCAGCACATACCCGAGAAGTTTTCCGATCATTATCGTACTAGGTGACCCAACTACCGAGGCTGCACTTGAAAATTTAACCCTACTGCACCAAACCTGTCTACGATGTCCGTCTGCATTTTTGGCAAAAGGTAAAAACATTCAGCATTGCTGGCCATGATGGAATTTACTATATTAGAGAAAACACAAAAATCTTAGAGGAACCTTATTCTTTTGGAGATATTGATTACAATCACAATCTGTTAAAGATGGATAGGAAATGTTCTTGTGATCTATTTTCTTCCACAGATCATGTATAAACGGTCCAGTGTGTGCAAAAACGGTGCTTCTAACTAGTAGAGTTAATCAGGAGACCGACGCGCACGCACAGTCGCGCGAACAGTCGCTAAGCAGTTGCGAACTGTCGGTAAGTGCTAGGCACGGGAAAGGCACTAAGTAGCACATATAATTCAAAATATTCTAATAAATGTTACCATAATATAATGAGCTTGAATTCATGTCAAATGAAACGAATAGTGTAGCGTTATTTAAAAATTATCATAAAGAGCACATTCAGTTTTGCGTATTAATAACAAACGCAGCAAATTGTCGGTTCAGTTTAATGTAGTCACAGCAACAAACAAGATTTGGTCGTGAAAAGCTAGTCTCTATATATAACTGTACTTGATAACATCTTTATCATACTCATAATTCTAATTTCGCTGGTAAGAGTTTTGTATTTTTTCTTACTTTGACGTCGTCGAATAGGTTTTTTCATCAAAATACAACTCTTGGTATGCTGAAAATAACAGAAATCTATCTGTCAACGAAGTTAACAACCTATAACTAAGCATTACTATGGCTGCTGATAACGTTATTAAATGGCACATGCCCTAAATCTTGAAATGACATTGTATGAAATACAAAATTTTTTCTGAAAACATAAGTTTAAAGGATTGAGCAAGTAAAATTTAAACTACAAAATTTTGAAGCGACATTAAAGGCGTGTTTACACGCTCAAACTTTTTGCTCAGATCTTGATCAAAATTTGAAAGCATCTTTTTTGCATTTTTATCAAGTTTGAACGTGTGAACGGTGTTCAAACTTTTCATGAATTTTCCTGTAGCCAATCATGGACGAGATGTATTGCCTGAAAAAGTTTGAGCTCAAATATTAATCGCAAATTTTAAAATATCGCAATTTTTATTTAAAAATCACCATCAAATTTTGATCAAAATTTGATCAAATTTTGAGTTCTAATTTTGAGTTCAAGAATTGAGCAAGATGTTTGAGCTTGTGAACACGCCTTTACGTTCAAAATTTTACCATTTGCACAGAGACTATTTAATTGCGGCATTTAAAGCGAAGTGACTCTTCCGCTATAAACTCTATGGCGGCACAGGCAGAGAAAAACTGACGACTTGTTTGAAATAAATTTATGTGACGTTTGTTTAAACAATATACACAATGAGAATAGATTGTTTGTTCGTGACCGAAACGTTTAGTTTAAGAGCGACACAAGTGACCAATGTCAAGAGCCATTTTTCTGCTTTGAACCTAGTTTGTAATTTAATTGAGGTGTCACCGATCTTAGATGAATAGTGCGGAAGCTCGGTCGGCTTGGTGGTCAGCGATCAGAAGCAAAAGTTTTTCAAATAATGAGTTTAACCAAGAAAATCTTTATTGAATATAGATAATATACGCTTGTGTCAGTAACAAACAATCACTGTTATTTCACTTAATCTGCGCGATATATAATAGCGGTTACAACGCTTTTAATGGGCTACAATCTTGTTTTACATTTTCCTCACAGACACATATTGTATACATCGCAGTGGTTTATTGTGGCTACCGTATTGCATTAATCCAGTCACTTTTACACGAAAATCACTAGTCATCGTAACAAGTGAAACCACGGACGTGCTGGAAATGTGGACCTCTAGATTTTATTAGCGGGTTGACAATATTAGTGGATGCGCCAAGACATTGGGTTATGTATCATCCAAAAGAACGTTGCAAAATAAAAAATTTAATTTGATATATCAGCCGCATACTTCATCAGAAGATATCGATTTATAACAGTGTTCTAATCTCATTTAGAGTCGATGTTTCGCTTAAAAATACCTGACGCAGTTTTCACTATCTGCAGTAGGTTGTGCTTTTGGTTAAAGTCGAAATATACTACAAAACTACGCTAAATAGGAAGAGATCAGAGAAAGTGAAAGGTAAGGAGGGCTTCGAAATTCTCTAATATTTTATTCATACTGAGGTTTTGAAATGTATCTTAATTTAAGCAGGAACTTGTCAAAATTTTTAACGGATCTGGGCCACTACATTGTGCAAGCTAATGTGTATAACTTTGCAAGTAAAGTGTGTCGCTGGCCTACACATATAAAGATATTGTGTTGGTATTGTAAATTGGCTGTATATCAAGTCTTACAAGAATTCTATTTTTTGCTCAAAAACGCATGTCACTTTACAAGGACAAAAACTTTCCCAAGTGATCCATAATCTTTATCAAACCAAAAAACACTGTAACAAATACGTAATATTCTATAACATTCTCGTTAATGTTTGGTGCACATACATCTGCATCCTGGTCGTAAACCACACTAGCGGAGTCGCGCGCGCCGAACCCAAAAGCATTTTCATTTCCAAGCCCACCAACCGACCGGCTGACCCAACCCCCGCCCAGAGTCCCCGAGCATGTATGTATACACTGGCGTACGTAGGATTTTGGTGACGAGGCATAACTATCGGGGCAACGTCGCTCTCCCCCTGATGTTCATCACTGGCCCCCTCTTACTCGAGCCGCGCGCGGAAATTTTAGAAAAAAATGCAAAAATTGAAGAAAATTTTGGAAAAATTGAAAAAATAACGAATAAGTCCACCACCTCCCCCAAAAAATTTTTAGCAAAGCTGGGGTAATTGTTGGGAAAAAAGTTTAAAAAATTTGTTTATTAGCCAAATTTTTATAGAGTAAGACTATAGGTATCGCCTATATGGGTCTCACCAGTATTTTATGAAAATCGTTCAGAGAATAGTCCAATGCCCTAACTGGGTACGCCGTGTATACGTATGCATTTCATAACACTCAAAAGTCTAATCTTAAAAGTTTTTATTCTAAAAATGATTTTTAGCATTAAGAGTCTACAATTGTATTTTCCACTCGCATCGCAGGTTGGAGACCACGACTCGCAAGCAATATGACGACAACGTCCAAGAATAATAGTGGTACCTATTCACAATATTATATACATTATACTGGACTGACAAGGTTTAGTTTTCTCGCTTTATGTATAGTCACGGCCATATCATCATGGCGCGCGGTGGTCAGTATGATATACTACAAATTGCAAACGATGATGCCAAGGACATTATGGACTATATTTCCTATGGTGTCTTCAATACCCAATGTTTTAAAAAGCTTTTAAAAGACAGCAAGTGTTTTAAATTTTCAAATTTTCGCTGTACTAAAGCCATGACAGCATACAATTTTTTTGATACTTTCGTTATAGATTTATAGGATTTAGTTGTTTTCGTTGCACCACGTAGAAAAGTCGATGGCGTTCGAGGCACTATGCAAATTTAATTTCGAAAGTGACGTTGTGCTGTACACCGCATAGTTGACGATGCTTCGCATGTCGTACAAGGACAAAGCTTGCACATGCTGGTCGATTTATAATAATTCAAGCACGTTAACACGCTGTGGAGTTTGGTCGGCGACTGTGCACTGCTAAGTGGTTGTTAATGTACCTATGCACAGCAAAACGAAATAGGAAAACAATGTCACAGCCTGTCGAAAATAGTATAGCTACTGCATATAAAAAAATCGAAGTAAAGTACCAGTATCAATTCAAAGTTTCAGAAGTTTACGATAATTTAATGTTTCGCAGATCAGATCAGTCCTGGTCACTGAATAATAAACATCATTTGCACAAATAAACAAACAAACAATCAAACAAACAAAGTTTTATTGGTTGATCACTGATATATTTTATAAACACATGCCAACATCGAAACTAAATATAAGTCTTTGAATTGTGTAGTGCTTGGAGCGTTCACAAGATGTTTATTACCTACAGATTCTGAGACCGAATTCCACGCATTAATAACCCTTATGTCAAGCGAGTGTCTTAATGTGTTAGTCTTAAATTTCATTTTAACCAGCTTTTTGGCATAACCTCTAGATTTTAAAAAAGTATTTAAAACTATGTTTGACTGCGCCGAATAAACGATCGACGCATGTAGCATACGGAAAAAAATAAAAGAGAAAACAATTACGTGTGTTGACTATAAAAACTAAAAAATGCGTTTCGATTCAGTCGTAATTATACGCATCCGTATATTTTGACTGCACAACATTTATACAAATCCCCCATACAAGCAGATTCTATACTACTCTCCTAAAGTGTTTAGCCACAGAAAAGTAGCTCTGGCGTCTTGAAAACTATATAGAAAAACTGTGTTGCAGTACGTTTGGGCGACGTCGGTATTTCCAACTGTTAGCCACTACTACACCAAAAGACGGAGAAACGTGAGCAGCGAAAGATAAAAATGACCAAAACATGTTTTTACTTATCTTACTCACATAGCACTGTACTCATTCTTTTCATTGCATTACACTATGGCACATCACGACCATGAAAAAAAGATTAAGTAAAGAAAAAATACTATACGAGCCAAAATGACTCATATTGTCTCTGGAGCGACGCTTGGCGGCAGAAGCCGCCGCGGTTCGACCCAAATCACCACCTCTTCGTCCTCTTGGCATTTTTAAAGGGATTTCTAAAATAATGCGCAAAATGTCAATGAATTATGGAAGAGTGAAACGATACGTCATAAAGAGATGAGTGCGCGAATAAATAATTGCGTCATCGCATAATAATGATTGCTTGAAACTTACGTTTCTGCGTGACAGTAAATAACTAAAAAGCGCTACGCTAGAGCTTATTTAAAAAACGCTTGCATAACGGTGGAATAGAACATAGTTCTCATGCTGAACAGCGGCGAAATAGAACACATTCCTCCGGTTGAAGCGTCGGCTCTCATATATATATAGATTGACGGTGGAACAGAACACGATCCTCAGTGGAATAAAACGTGGTCGCCCTGCTGGAACGGCGCCCACTGAACCTCTGCGCTAATGTAGACATCCAAAAGTGCACCAATTAACTCAGTACTTAAGCCAATACATAATTAGCTAACCTAAAAACTATACCCCGGGGGTTTAAAAATATGTTTACAACCTAAGTGGGGCTTTGCTGTTTCAGAATATATATGGGTTGGGTGGCGTATTTATAATAATTTTGACACAGTTCAAAGATAAACATACAGACAAATAATAAACAGACGAAAATCCCTCTCCTCATATATATATAGATAGATTATTAGGTCAAACTGTAACCTCATTAGTTCTAGTGGTTCAAGATTAAGTTTCTTAAACCTTTCAGCATGATCTATATGATGCCATCTGGTACAGTAAAATAGTGGCACGATTTCTAGTTCTCTAAGCAATGACCGTTTTGTCTCCATTTTATTGTACTTTGAATAATTTGGAGAAACAAACTACAAACATTCGATGGCGTCAATTAATGTTAGTTGTTTCTAGTAAAGATTTAGCACCACTAAATACTTGGCAATGCGTAATATCACGATTTGATGACAGACGACTTTACTGGAGATTGTGACACTCTTCAAGTTTTCATTGCTTAATTTATAACGCTGCTTTTACTCTCAAAAATTAAAAAATAGCGTTGAACCTCCTAGTGACATGAAGCGTTTAGAAACGTGAGGATCTGAATTTGTTTATCCAAGAACCTGGATGTGGTTGTAAATTTAACCATACAAGAACCTGTGGGCTAGTCGCGGTTATTTTTGAGAATGTGGTTCATAAACCTGACCTATTTGGCTCAAAACGGCTGAAACGTACTACGGTAGAAAGCAAACACAACCGGAAGCGTGTCCTATACTTCGGTAGAATTGACTGTTACCCGGTTTAGATTTTTGTTTATACTGAGCATTAGAAACACAAAGAATTGCGAAAACAAAAATATAAAAGGCAAGGGGCGATCGTGACAAACGCGTGGTCGCTCTATACAGTGAGCGCCTTTGACGATTTCTTTACGTCATTAAAATGTTACAAATTTTCTAGAAACTCTAAATCAATCAATCATTAACGATATTTAACATTAATTTGGATCACCACGACAACAAAAACACTCCCAGTGCTGTAACAGCCTCACAAATTTATAAATAATATCATTATTTGGATTCACATTTATCAATTATTATTAATTGCTGCAGCAAATTTGTTTATGCAATTTTATGTTCACCTCTTTATGTTTATAATAAGCTAAAATTGTAAATCACAGCCAAAAATAATGCTATTTCCCGACATATACGCTTTTTAAGAGTGTTTTATAAGGAAAATATGTCACAATTGCAATACTACATAAGATAGCCAAGATCGTAGCGGCTTGGAATCCGGTGCAGGAACTTGAACTTTTTGTCAATTTTGGTAGTGTGTCATCTTGTATTTAATTTACAAAGCCATTAAATACAAAATTGAGTCCCAATAATTGCCACGAACACTGTTTACAAAGCAACAATAGGGATTTGTACTAAAATTCGCTCATATATTTTAAAAGCGACTGAGCGCATTAAGTTTACGTTTAATCCAACTTGAAATTAAATTTTCCCGACGTTTGAATGAATGACTGAACTGAATGAATGATGACAAGTTCTTGAAGATTCAACAAGCTAAATTATGTCTTAATTGCTGGCAGTCGAGAAAACATATATCCTTACGTAGCCTATTTAATTTAAATATTTTACCTAACAAGCGTTTCCATTATGAATATATTCAAGTATAGTGCATCTAATAAAATGTTTACTCGTTCGCTAAAAATTCATAACTTAGAAAGAAATAAACACATTCACTCTAACAAGTGACCAATGTCAAGGTCTGGCAATCCCTATACCTGTTAAAATAAGATTTACATTACTTGAAAAATTAAGAAAACTACAGAAAAATTAAATATTCGTAATGAGAACTGTCCATGACCAAATAAGCACACCCAAATTTTGTTAACGTAACAATGGTTCGCTATCATATGCCAAAACATTAATCTGCATGTATCAGTATGTAATACATTTATCATGCCGAAAAAGAATAATTCGTTATGTAAGCAGATATGTAGTTGCAGTTAAGGAGCACCGATTGTAAAAATACTTCTTGTTGGAAAACTTTCACCCGTAGCTATGGTGAAAACTGGAATCAACATGGAACGGCAATACTTGGATGTTGTTTAATTCTATATCTATATTTTAAACACAACTATGCTAACATAAAATTGCATTTCCAATCTGGTATGCGTTAATTTCATCGCTAGATTGCGTTTGCCTTGCGAAAGTATAGTCCGGAACGTACGACTGGAATATGCAATCAAATTTACAAATTCAGAAATTAAAATTTCGAAGGTTTAATAAAATTAATGAAGTAGGTCTTACAGCTATTTTTTTAGTATTTATGTTACGTAGTATATAATTCTTGAAATTTTGTTGCAACTCTAATAAATCACTAACCTTTAGAGAGTATTTTGCTGAAAATTTGTTTCTCTCGCGTGCGGCTAAAGCTACGCGTCTTCAACTACAATGTTATGCATACAGCTCCACAAGTGCGGGAGCAGTGATTAAACAACATTATATTTCAGGTTAATAACTTATTTTTGGTATAATGATTTGCAGTTAGGTTGTTGGTGAATGGATTTTGCTCAAATTTTTATAGAACGTGTTACCTTTGGCTTGCGATGGAGGTAAATGTCGCTTTGATATATGCTCGTACGAGGTAAGACGCTCCGGTAAAACTATATTTTAGTGCCAAATCTAAGCAAATTTTGTTTAGCCGTTTCATCTTATAGCCCCATCTGATAAAATCAGAAAATGCCTAGTTCTATACACCACGTAAACCGAATTGTAGAGCTGAGACTATTAGCTCAGTTAGTTAATGAGTGTAAAAAGATAAACCACTTTATATGAAAACCCAATCTGTGGCGTAAGCCATTAAAAGATCAGTTTAGCTGATTTCGGCACCATTCAACTAAGGTCGCTAATGCGGTTTAAGCGGTATATAAAATTATACATTAACTGGTAATTTTTTCAATATTTTCGGTGCCAAGACTATCCAAAAATCGAAAACACAGGTGATAAATATGATTGTAATGGAGATTTTAACCGCCTTGACGAGCTGACTTTTCAACCATACCAAAATTAACGTTGTTTCTTCAAAATTGACCATTTTGTGTCTGGAGGCGTATAAAAGCTTAAACGGTGGATTTTATTACAGATTTTGTTACTTGTTGAAAATTAATCTAATCCGATATAGCCCATATGTTCACAGTACACAATCAAACGTTAGGTACATGACGCAGCCACAGCGTAGCGGCATCAATGGATCCCTGCAGTATCATTGTAGTTCGTATAAAATCATTACGCCCGTTTTCCGTTTGGTAGTCCAAATGGCCTCTTCTTGTGCCAAACTAAGTCCGGGTTATGTCGGTATTGCAGTTATCTTAGCGGTAAGTCAAGATGTTTGCCTCAAGATTAGGTCCTGCGTGTGATATATAAGATAGCACACATGCAACATGATGTCACAATAGAAGCTGCTCCTGCAACGAAATATGCGTTACTAACAGAATCGCTAAAACAGTAAATGTCAAGGTCAAATTCACGTTGATTTTGATTTTACAAACTATACTATGGGATATGCCACACAAAATTAGCTTATGTTTTAGCAGTTAATATATGCATCACTTGTTCCTCAGATTAATGCCTTTATTGTGGGAAGGAGGTAATGATATTTGTTTTTCAAGTTCTTGACGTTCGATAAATGATTAGAAACGATGAGAGTTTAGTGGTTTTGTCAAACTTTATAGAACTCCTTGTAAAGCCGCACATCCGAACTTGATACGCTATAGATCGTTTCACTTCGACCACTTAGTTTTAGAAACATAAAATATAAGCTCAAGAATTGTTGTTGCGCATATTTAAATAAAACCATGCAAGCATTTGCCTTGTCCAGGTCATATTTTTGCGAAAAACCAGTAATATAACCATACAAAGCTCAGGTAGTGTTTCTAAACCCACCAGAACCAGTCCAAAACAACATCCAGGAGCATCAGCATTATGTGTTGCATAAAGTCAAGTTTTGCGTAGAGTAGAATTGACCGGTAGGTTTATAACTGCTTATTTTAACTTGAATAAATATTGTAATGTAATAACTCGCTCTACTTCTTAGCTACACAAAACCAAACACTAATGTTCACATAATGCCCGACCATAAACCGGCAAATGATCTGTACAATTAAGATCTGAACAAACATAGCAACTCAACGAGTAGTAGGGGACCATTAAAACGAAGTTGGGTCATACAGGAGAGTCAAATTTCAAGAAGACGCACAATTAATGCATCTTCTTCTCATAAGTACTTTTTCTTATATTTTAATGATCATAACAACTTGCTTACGCATCATATTACTATGCAACTACAGTTTCTTGTTGCTTTGATTGTAATTTGTTTATGGAATTTGTTAACGTACTTAGAAGATAAAGCCGTTATTACAATGTTTCGTGGTAGACACGGTGGTATGGCTGTGACAGCATCATCCTAATGCTGGATTGCAAGTCTAGAGCATTCAAAGTTGTTACACACAGAGCTCGGAATCGAAGTTCGAGTCGCAGAATTTTCAGTTTTGAATATTAAACCCAACTTTAATAAGCAAAGTCGCGTTAGGCTTGTTCAGATTTGGACGACATCGATTCACCTATCCAAGTAAATTCATCAAGGGTTGGAAACGGTTCGGCAGATTTAGTCAAACCCCGTCAGGCACCGTGCTACCACTGGCTTAAAATTGGGGGTCCTAGGGCAGGATCCCACACCCCTCCCACAAAAAATGCTTGGGGGACCGTCATTTGCATGGACCCCCACGTTTTGCTAAAATGATGCCCATATTCCTTTATTTTGCTAATTTTCTACAATTATTGGCAGTTTTATGTTAATTTTTACCAAAAACTAAAGTTTGCTAATAGCGGCTTATTCGAGCGCATGTGAACTGGGAACTAGCTAAATATGGCTTGAACGAAGAAAGGGGTCCGACCCTCAGAAGAAGGGTGTCCGACCCTGGGTACTATGCAGCCATCGAGGCACTGCAAGCGTTTGTAGGAAGCAATGAGATGAACTGTACAAATCCGTGCTGCGTTTTGTCAAAAGTAACCACTGATTTACGCACCTTTCTGATTATGACTCCGAATTTTTGTTGGATTAAGCAAGCAACATTGAATTAAAAAACACATATCATTCCGAATACCTAACTGCTCATTTTCTTTAGTTTCAGTCGTTTTATAATTAATAAGAGTACTGTCGTGCAATACTTCCGGTGTCATTTTTGATTAAGCATAGTTAGGGATAAATCGTAATTAAAGAATGGGATCTGAAAGATCACTAGGCTAAGAACATAATTCCAACCAAAAGTTTGCGTTAAATTTAAAGTTATCTTAAACTGAAGTTGTTTTGATAGGATGTTGCTTACAGTTCGCCTAGGACATACATGCACTTTGCCCATGGGGAGGGAGGTCCTGAGGAGATGTCTATCCATGGACCTCTCCTCGCTGGGACATTCCTTGCCAATTTTACCGCAATTTTAGCCGATTTTATACCAATCTTTGCTAATCCTTGCTAAATCTTTCGGGCATCCTTGGGGGCAGCCCTAACTACCCCGTCCTATCGACACCTGGGATATATATCAGACAACACCGATACGCCCAAAGAGATATATGTTGAGACTTTTAATGTTACACTATGTGAAAGCCTTGAATACGGCTAAAACGTAGGGGTCATTTCGGTTATACTCCCAGCCCCTAAAAGTTCAATTTTATTGAAACGGCGATAATTTTGGTATAATTCGACTCTACCTCGACTAGGCGATTCAGAAAATATCAATTTCGGCCGGCTTTATGACAAAAAGTTTTTTTCAAATTGTTGGGTTTCCATCCTTTTTATACCCGACATTTTCGAAAATTTTTTTCTAGATAGATGTATAATTTTATATATCATTTGAACCGCATTCACTAATGAGTTGAACTGTGCATAACTCTGTTATATTGATTCACTCATTAACGACTTAGGCTTAGGTTTAGCCTAAGCATTAGCGTAAGTATAAGTGGTTAATCCATGCACAGACCCAGCCGATTTGGCACCATTCGGCTCAGCTCCTCAGTGCAGTTGAAATAGTATGTAAATTATATATTAAACAATAAATTTTTTTCAAAAAATTTTGGGTAGCCACGGAACCCAAAAATCGATAAAAATTTTGCCACAAAGCTGATCGAAATAGATATTTAGTGAACCGCCTCGTCGAGCTAACTCGAGTGGTACCAAAATTATAGCTGTATTCGTATATTCAAAATTAACCATTTTCAGGCAGGTGAGGTATAACCGAAAAGACCAAACGTGGACTAAGCTAAGGGTTATATATAAAACCTTCTTATCCTTAGACCAATTTCCATAAGCAGAGTAAAGGCTACTCAGTTACTCAAGGAACTGATAGATTTAGCAGTTTCCAACTAATTTCATAAATCTCTACAATTAAATTCTAAGTTTCCCAAATTTTCCGTATTAGGAATTATGTTAAAATTACGCTCGGATTTGGTAAGCACTTAGTAATTATTATGTTTCAAAACTAAATCAGTGTGGCATAAAATACGCGGCAGAACTGGGCAATTGTAACCAGGAGTTCCAATGAAATGAAATTTATTTTAATCTTGTGACATGCAAAGTTACGGGAATAAAGATTTTTGTATATTTCCGCGGAATTTGGGAACTTGTAACAGTCTGCAATTATCATGGGACTTTGAGGAATTGGAAACTTCTAAATTTCCGAAGGTGTTTTAAATTCGGAATTTATGAAATTTGAAAAGTTCTGTATAGTTACTTGAGCCAAAGCCGATATAGTAAACCATACCGTTTATCTGCGGTGCTGCGAATTTGAAGCTTTATGTTACCTTTAACAGTAATATTTATATGTAATTTATTTATAGAAAAAGAAGACTAGCTATACGTTACTGAAAATTATAAATGAAAATTATTGTACTATTGCGTTTAATGTTTATCTCTTCATCGGTATCACCGTCAGTCTTGACTTGAAAGAAAGCTATCCTTAGAACTCAGGTGTCGATAGAAGCGGTAAGGGGTGCTTATCCCCTAAGGATCGGAGTCCCCCCGCCCCAACCATGCTTACCATCCTCTCGATGCGTGCGCATGGCGCGCTGCGAAAAAATTCAGCAAAAATGGCGTAAAATAAATAAAAAATGTGGTAAAATTGGTAAAATGTCGGCGGCATGGTCTACCCCTTAACGCCTGAGGAACTTCTTCACCCCCGACGACCCACCGTCACCGACAGTCTACCCTCAAGCCGACAGATCTTCGACACATATGCCGTAGAAAGTACAATGAACGGCTTTGTAACTATTTATTATATAACTTGAATCGAATATAGCTTATGAAATGCGTAGATTAAAAATTGAGCCACTGTATTAATCAATATTTTAGTTATAAATTTTTAATTAGAAATTAAATATTGCTTGCTAACCCGCCTGACGCTGTAGTGAAAAAAACAGCCTGTTTAGATTACACATTTAGATATATACTTGTGCCAGAACAAAGTCTGCCCACTTATTGTTGCAACAATATGAAAGACTCGTCCGTTAAACACAGTGCAATTGTTGTAAATGTTGCGTAATTGTCAGCATAATGGCGTGGCCAAGGGATTACCACCCACCCGTCAATCCGTGCTCCTCTTGAAAGATACACAAAAGCGAAGTACGCGTTAGTTAATGTGTGCCAGAAGCGTTTAACTTGTTCCCCACCTGCCATATCAGGTGCCCCCTTGCAGAAATATTTACCTGAATTATACAATACACGGTCAGCATTCGGTTGAGATGAAAACCGTTTTCTATTTACGATTCGCACAATAATACACACTTTTGCTTGGTCGCTGCTAAAACTAATCAAACTAGTTTAGAGTTTGAACAACAAGAATACGAAAAATAAATTGCAATTT
Organism: Trileptium ribeirensis; assembly: GCA_030248225.1. Lineage (NCBI taxonomy): Eukaryota > Metazoa > Nematoda > Enoplea > Enoplida > Thoracostomopsidae > Trileptium > Trileptium ribeirensis. Next base: position 67,476 of record JASANE010004048.1, on the reverse strand, counting down.
GATAAAAATGACGTTGCCCTGAAATATAAAATTATTTTAGTATCTATGGCAATTTTCTATCCAAGATTTGAGAGTACCTTTTATTCAGAATCCAAGCTTGTGGATTAGTAATGCTTAGCACAAGTTTTGGGCAGTACGTGTTGCCGCAACTTCAGGTAACAAACGTTTTAACGATAACAAAATACGTATGAATGATCCATAATATTTTCAAAGCGGGGTATACTTTAAGCAACACCATGGACAAATCGGTCCCCTGTAACTGAATACGCATGATTACTTTGTTGAATGATTTAGTTCAGTAAAATAATATATAACATTTCGAAAAATTTCTTATATCCTAAAGGGCAACTATGCGTTTGACTGAAGTTGATGAAAACGTATCGAAATTTGCAAAATAATCTAAAACAGAAATTTGAGTTTTACATGTGAAACGAACATTTTCAAAAATTTTTCGATTTCGGAATTCGTCGCAAGATGGTTTACATTTTCACTAAATCAGGTAACATAACGTATATAAAATGACTCCTCAGGCACGAATTCAAATGGCGCAATGTTAGAACTCGTGTTGGATGTATACATGAAAACTTCTACCCGATAATACACTAGGTAAACGACATACGATACAAAGATTCCGCAAAGTAAGCGGAACGGATAATTTTAGTAAATGGTAAAATTTATAAATTAGAGTTACAAAAGCGCAGATTCTGTTATTGGCTGCGTTATTGGTTCATATTAGATAATGAAAAGCATCATACACTTGATACTTTCGGACTGCCACAATTTATAGTATTTAGGTAGGCTTACACATAAGAGAAATAGGGTGGGTTATTATGCCTTTATACAAATATTTCAATACTATAATTTAGTCGAATCTAAACAAAAGATGTTGCAGGAAATAATGCCCATATTTTATTCGAAGACAATTTATCCTTTCTGGGATTCAAATTATAGATACAATGCTTTCGTGGCATTAGTTTTTGAAGATTTCAAGATTCAATTTTGCTTCGCAATCAAGCGGACGGTAATCTTCTGGGTATACGATCGCGTAGGTGTTTCACTTATAATAAATTCTATCGTTTACTACTACCTTATGACGTGTTTTATAGTTGTATAAATGTTAAGGATTAAAATCTATTTTATTCTGTTATTAATCATCTTTCTCTATGGCCTTTACTTCTGAATATCGATTGCACCTAAACTTATATCTTCTCCTTCAACATATATACCGAAATGCATTTAAGAAAAAGCTGTACCGCAACAAATTTGACGAATAATCAGAAAAAATTTCTCATCTTTAATTTATAATATTACTACGCGGATATGCAGACGGAAACGTATTCCTCGAGCAGTGAAAACTAAAAGCTTCTAACTGGTCTCTTCCATAATTATTCACTGCTTGTATTAGCCTTTTAAATCAATGGTATGAATAGACATAGAAAATGCTCACGTATTTACAGATAGCTCCAGCACAGGAAAGTTTTAAACAGGACTACTAAGAAAAAACCCCACTCAAATCAGACCTTCGAGCTTATAACCCGCTTTCTATCCGATTAATGCTTTGTGTGTAATAAAATTATATCAAAATAATTGAAAAGCAATCATTTATTGAAGTGAAGTGAGAACCAAAAGCGTGAAAATATCAATTCAACAAATAAAATTAAATCTAAATTAGCATGAAATAGAAAAGTTGTTGTCAACTAAGAGCTGAATCAAAGCTGATATAAAAATTGCAAGTCGACAACAAATGTACAGCGGCTGGTGAGCGACAAATATTATGCATTCACAGCGATGATGGAACAGTAAGCTAGTATAAGTTGTTGATAAAGCAGGGTGTCTTCAACTCCAACCTTACATTAGCATTCCTACAACAATCAGTACAATAGTACAATTCCCAGTATAAAAGACTTGACCATAGATGACCATATGCCGGTAGGAGGGTGGGACCTCAGGACATGTTCATCCTTTAAATTCCCCGTCCCATCACTTCCCTAATTCTGTGTGCGCGGACACGCGCATAAAATTTTAGTAATTATAAGAGGAGCTGCAAAAATTTAAAGCAAAATTTAAAAAAATGGGAAAAGTTATGAGAAGAATTGGTTAGACTGTGGAAAATTTTTGTTGTTTACAACCCATTGATTTACTCCTCGTCAAAACCATGTTCATGTCATAAGCGGACAAGCTTTGAGTTTGATGCTAACATTATGGTTCAAGACATCAAAAGATGTCAAAAAATAATATATACCTGTTATAGAAGTCCGACTGTTGAAAATTATAAGCGTTACCTCCTACAACATCTATAAGTGTAATAACGGGACGCAGCTGCATGGCGCAACTTCCTAACACCACGCCCATACGAACCCGGCTATCGTAACCTCAAGGGCGGACCGTGAATGCTAAAAATTTTAATCCTATTCTTGGTCAAACACAAGAAGCTACGGAGCTTAGCAGGCCTCAGGCTCGCTTCACGGGATGTGTTCGGACCCCACCCGATTGGTTGCGCACGTGTCTAGTTTCTGGTATGATTTCTGAGGTCCTCCAGGGAGGCTGGCACCGACAACTGCTCACAGGTCATGGGAATTAGCCGTTATTCCCTATCTTAGACTCATCGGAAGTTGCTTAGTTCAATTTAGTGATGTTAAGCGCTGAAATAAAAGATGAAAACTGTCCTAGAAAATTGAAACTCAAGTGATTTGGCCTTTTTAAGATCCTGATATGCTCCATGCTAGAGCTTTGTAGCCTATGTGGCCCCCACAGGGTTCCGACAAGCCCTGAGAGTTTATTCTCGGAAGGTCAACGGCGAGGCCTGCTTTTTCTTAATGAATTTAATTCTGAAAACTAGTGATTGGCCTAGTGTAACTTGTTTCTAGTAGAAGCAAAGTGCATGGAAAAGTCCCTAGTGAACTTTTCGAGCTAGCGGGGAATGCGGGTTGAATTTGGTTGACGACTCCTAAAACTTTTATTCCTCGGTTAAAAAGATCAAACATGAATAACAGAAGGCCATGCACGTCAGTGCTTGTGACGTTCTCACCCACAAGCCGTGGCGGGCAATGCCTGCTCGTCCGAGCGGACAAACCAGCAGTTTCCTATCGTCTCGGCATGAATTAAGATCGTGCTCGGTGCCTATGATACGAAGTTTATTTACATGATCAAAGTTTATTGTCGGGACGAGTGTTTCCTATCGGCTATCGAGGCGGACTAAGTGAGTCAAGTCGGTGGAGCTTAGTAGTAACGCGCGGCTGTCGTGTCGGTTCAATACACTATAGAGTATAGGGCGTTAAAAGAAGAACAGGGGCGGAGCGTGCAGATGTCCGCCAGTTCGTGGACTAGGGTCGGTTATCCCTGCTTCGGCTCAATGTTAGCGACTCTTCAGCTATGGGGCGCAATACGCAGGGGCCCTAGAGTGCTTCGGAAAAAGCTCCTTAAAGCGTGTCACCTTAAACGACTATCCTTTACACGCGGTGACGGACACTAGACGGGGTTAAGGGAAAGAACGGTGGCATGGCTTGACTATGCGAGCTCTACTCTGGCAACACCAGAAACACGGCCTGGTTGCTAGTCGGTGCTACACCGGCGACAAGGTACTCCTAGGGGTGTCGACTAATTCATCCTAGCGATGCACTCGCGGTACTGGCTACAAGTTGATTCGGTGTATCGTCTCAAGTAACTTTGTCTACTCAAACAATACGACTGACTCAAAGGGGGAAACAAGAGAAGAGGGGGTGGAATAATTCATCAGATTCTGAACGGTGGGGGTTGATCGTAGCGTGAAAACAGCACGATGCGATCTCTTAGGCAATTTCTGGGCCGCCCCCAGGGGCGAGCCTGGTTATTTGAATTTACTTCGATTCCGCGGCCTTTTCATAGGAGACTCGGTGGGGGCGCAAAACACGGGCGGTATGCGCCCTGCCGATCGGTTACCCGCTCTCATTTCCTAACCTTAGGGTCGTTTTAAACAACGGGGGCCGGGGCGGTCGCCCCTTGACGCGTCTGCGTCTTTCCTTTTCTCGTTGGTTGTCGTTTCGTTGCGTCTCTTTATCGCTTATCCTATTTCCTTAATAAACTGCAGTGTTGCAGTGTCTCAACTGCACTGTTCTGCAGTTGAGTTATCATCGACTTTATAGTCGATGTTTCTATATTCATATGGCTGCATGGTTAGATCTGAGGATTCTGCAGCGGGCTTGAATTCCCCCTGCAGGATCGAATCTGCTAAAGGACAAAAAGGAAAGAGAAACAGAAATGAAAACTAGAGCATGGTCATACGTAGTACATAGCCTAACGGGCAACTCAGGATAAATAGTGAAATCAAGCTAAACTCCGCGATCAACTTGCTTCAAAGAAAATCGGGGTTTTGCACTCGCTAGCCATGGGGCCAAGATGGCCCAATCGAGGGAGTGAGTTTTATTTTTGTAATGTGTGATTTAAATATTTTATTTTGAAGACGGGAACACGGCGATTGTCTCCCGCAAGGAATACCGACAGAAAAGCCCATGCTGGAGCATGCGGTTGCTTTCTTTCAGCAACGGTTATTTCGGGACGTTAGCCCTAACGGAAGACCATGTAGTTTTATTACGGTGAACACTCGCAAGTTTGATCGTTTTAATGGTATATTTCAGAGTGCACCAAAATGAAATTTTAATATCAAACTGTCCCTACGCGGCATTAACTGGGGCGAACAGAATTTTGGGACGGCTAGGGGCTTTGTCAAATTGGGCGCTTATTAGGTTATTTTGGGAACGGGGGAATCGAATAGCATTTTTTTCGGTCAGTCGTCATAGTGACGTTCGTGCTTAATTGAGATGCCTATCATATTTGCCTAAAACTGGCGCAATGTTCCTGCAAATTTTTATTAATATGTGCGCACCTAAACGCTATAAAACAAAAGCCCAATAATAAAACCGAGACAATCCGTTACCAGCGTTCCTTGTGAACAGCAAACACCTTAAGCTCAAGCTAAGATACTTAGAATTTGCTCCATTTTTTGTATTCCCAAATTTCCTTAGCTCATTCGGATAAATGAAATTTTAAGGGCTTCCTAAAGCCCAACGGAGGCTAGTCCAACGTCCTTAATCTGCGCTTCTGTTCAAGCCCACACATGGCATAAGCGTTGAACGATCCACTAGGCTGTAAATTTGTAAACCATGAATGCAAAAGTAAAACAAGTCCCTACTGTTCATCTTCTAAGCGTTGGAAAGTTTTACCGTGGTGTGCTCAGCTACCTCAAGAACTGCAAGTCATGTTAAGCATGGACGACTAGAACGTCAGTTTTGAGTTGTCCTACCTAAGACCACGGGGAATCGGAAAGACTTCGACTTCTTCTCCTACAGCCCTCTACCATCCCGTGCATCCGCCCACCGCGTCCAAAACAGGACTCGACTTCGAGAGGTTTGTCACTGACTCAGAAATATTAACCAATTCAAGAGGTATCTAACGTTAAATCAGTCCTCGGAAAAGGAACTCCTGTGAATGGTCTGTTACTGTGACAGTTGGGGAAAATAAACCCCCATTTTCCAGGCAACTCAGCTCATCCTCACTTACGAACTTCGATTCGGGGCAGCAAAGGCTAGCCTCCTTCGCGAGACGATAGTAACCTGCGCGGGTCCTTCGAGTCCATTCCACGCATCAAAAACAAAGAAGCACGAGAAAGAACGGAAAATGGAAAATAAAACCCATCTGCTGCGTCGCCTTTGTGGTATCGACTTGCCGCCCATCCAATTAAGCTAAAAACGACGTGAGAAGTGACCCTACTGCATGAGGACATCTCAGAACGTCGAGTGAAATCGCGTTTTTCGTGATTTCCGTCTGGCTTTCACGCTTTCCAAGGAGGTGGGGCGATGACAGGTCCATGTCCAATCCGTCTTTAAAACTATCAATTTTAAGCGAAATTTGTACGTTTTGTCTCGTCCGTCCGATTCATGTCATGTCCTTACATACATATATATCCATGCTTACATGTATACATACACATACATACACACGAACACAAACTAGACATAACGGCGACCCGAGCGACAGAGAGGTCGCTCGAGCATACAACAGATACACACACAACACAGCAACGTCAACAATAAAAGCAACCGACCAAAGAAGTCGGTTAGAGAAAGCGAAGAAGAGAGGACGAAAAGACAACGAGGACACGAAGAGGCAAAGAAGGGGCGCGAGAGGGAAAGCGGGACAAGAGGAATCCTGGGCGATTTACGAGGGGCTGGGGTGATATTCGGTCCCAGGACGAAAAATGGAGCCGATTGATACCAAACACGAGGGGGAGGACGTACTAGCGGGTCGGAACCCACCTATGGGTTCCGATGTATATCAGTATGGGGAGCTTTAGCCGACTCTCTTGCGTTAACGGTTTCGCGGAGCGACGCCTGCAGGGTATTGTTGGACTCGCCGTCGGGTGACGGTTCGAATGAGGGGTAACACCTTGGCCCGAAAGGCAGGTATAAAGAGGGTGCTAATATCATAACGATTAGGGGGAGTGGCCTCGAAGGTAAGGGCGCTTTCGTCGGCGGTGCCACGTTAACGGGGCGGCGGGCGGTGACCCGCCGGGTATTTTTGGAAATGTCTCGACGAGGCGGGCACGATGAGGGGTGTTTCGCCCATTTTGCAGTTACGAGGAAGATCTCGGATTATCTGCGCCCACCAATGGTTGGCAGCAGGAATTGGGGCATCTTTGAGTGACTACAGCGGGTAAGCGAAGAATGGGGCGAAGGTCCGGCGCACGTCGTTGGATTTGTATAGTCACGATGAACAAAACGAGGGGTCGCATGCACCGGTTCAGGAATAGCGAGGGCCGACGAGGATGTAGGAGGGTCCCGGCTTGCATCAGTCGTATGTTACAACGAGGTACTAGGAAAAAGCGCGGTTTTGCCTGAAATATGCTCAGGGAGGGGCGTTCACGGTTGTGAGGGAAGGTACAGGGGCCTTGTAATCGTACGCAGTCGGCTAAGAGGCACATACACAAACACATATGTATAGTATGTTATAAGTATATGGAAAGTAATAGTCCTGTTTCTGTCTTGACAACCCAACTTAGCGTAAGTAGCGATTATCTTTGTACTTTACGAGCGAGGTTCTGGGTTTGTCCGGGGCGATTTGATTTCCAACAATAGTCCTCGCAATGCTCTACCGACATGCTCCGGTTATTTTCCCGGATCATGGTACACTAGACGGTTACGGGCCGTCAAATTAACCCGACTTCCGTCGTCCTTTGTAATCTCGAAAGCTACCGTACGTGTAATTTCAGCTTGTTGCGACTTGTTGTTTCCCGTGACCATTGCTTAGTATACAGCTAAAACTAGGTAAACTTGATATTTTCAATTTCTATCTCTACAAACTTGTTAATTTGAGCGTGCAGCCAGGGGCCTCCTATTCCCGGACGGTCCTAACCGTCAAAACCTTAACGTGTAGTGACGACTGATTGGGTTCTGCGTGATTCCCTTTTTCTATCGGTACGGGGCTCCATGTCCAGCTTCACAAATCGGTTGAAACAGCCTAATTGTCCGAATCGTAACACTCGTCCCGGTAATCAGACAAGAACTCGACAAATAAAAGCAAAAATATAGTCAAGTTATAGCATTAGGCATCAAATGGTAAAACTGGATCGAATTGTAACATACGGCATCATACGGCATCAAATGTTAAAAATGGATCGAATTATAACATACGGCATCATACGGCATCAAATGATAAAAATGGATCGAATTGTAACATACAGCATCATACGGCATCAAATGATAAAAATGGATCGAACTATAACGTACGGCATCAAATGATAAAAAAGGATCAAATTATAACCTAAAACGGATCATATTGTAGCATACGACATCAAATGATAAAAACAAAGCATAAAAAGGTTGCGTAATTGCGCAAACAACGTTGCCCTTGGTCCACGGCACCAGAGCCTTCCTATCACCCCCAAATGAGTCCCTTGGTATTCCTGAATGATTTTGACGTCCGAAATCATGAAAAATACGCTTAATGGGCCGGAACGGTCCTGTTACATAAGCGTTGTGTTTCTTATGATAATTGCGTCATTGGATGTTGTTGTAGTCGTGGTTTATAATTATCGTAGCAGAGCAGGTCATAAGGTGTTAGGGTGAGCAACAATCTCTAAGAGCATAGCTGTTACCGCTCTTAAGTCGTTTATTGTATATTTGGTTGAAATTAAGAGCAACTCTTAGTACCAATTCATACCCCCACCACATGCTCCGTAAATCAATTCTCTTATATTGGGCATAAAATATTTTGATATATATGTTATACAGTTGAGAGTATATTTTGTTAATACTTGTAAGATCTTCACGAAGATCAATGAGTTTATAACAAGTTATTCGCTGCTGTAATGACGGTCTTGCGAATTAGTTTATTTATTGGAAACATATGAAAAAGTTGTAAATCTCAACGCAAAATCGACAGTCGTCAAGAGAAATATTGAACCAAACTCAATTATATAAGTAGCAAATTATAACAGCAGTTTCGACGATATTGGAAAAAATCCTGATAATATAGCATACGGACTAAAGGCACACTAACTGTCAAATGTTAAACAAAATACCAAAAGCTACGCGATTTCGGCAAAAAATTGCTTGTTTTTTGTTGTATTATTCGACAACGTTGTTAAGTTAACTAGATATTAAGCCTGCGGATGCAATGTCTCAAATTACGTGTGAATACAGTGAAAATTTTTTATCAAATCGCTACAGGTATTACCATTTCATAGAGAAAAATAAAATTCGTTTCGTTTTCGCCTAAAAATGGACGTTTTTTAAGAATCGCTCTTGGAAAAGTTATGAAATGCTTTTTTTCTTTATCAATGTTAAAGCTGAGAGAGAGAAAGAGATAAAGCCGTTGTATAAAGAAAGCATAATTACCACGTATAGTTGTTAAGTATAAGAACCGTCGTCAATGAAACGAACAAGACTATATCTGTTTACATTTCTGCAGCCTCATTACCTTAGGTCAATTAATACACGCTCACGGATAAATAATACTGAGCAGAAATGTCTTGACTGAAGTTTTAGTTTAATAGCTACCTCATTCGAATAATGCTATGTTTAGTTTTCCAGAAATATCAAATGAACCAAACTACCTTTTTAAACACGAATGAAACCCATTATATAGTTCTTTTGATTTCACTTATCCAATTATTGTGTATCGTTTACGTATACTATTTAGCGACATGAAAAATACAATAATTGTGGCCACCGTGTTTGCCTTAGATATAGCAACTGCTAGTTTATTAGCTCGTTGGGCTATGCCACTTGAACTTTACAATTAAACTTTACTAATTATTAATTTATTAACGTTTCAGCCCTTTTTCAAGCAACAGTTTGAGTTTCGTTTTTCTTTAATAATTATTTGATATGACATAGATAATTTTTAAACATGTTTTTATTTAAAAATTTTAACCCTTTAACGCATGTTATTTTTCAATGACCACTTATACTCTACGAAAAAGTACGTTAGCTCAATTTGCTGGATGGCAAGCATTTGGCTGCGTGTTGCCATTTCCTCTCACAGTAAGAAACCTAAGTATCAGGGCAACAGAATCTTTAGATCTTAGCGATTTGCAACCATGACTCTAAGCTGGATTCCATGAACCGGCAACGGTTTGTTCACCACTAGTAGAAATAAAAACTGATTTATAATATAACGGTTTAAATAATTACAAGTGAAATATCAAAATTATTGAGATGTGACGTAATGATTTTAGTCGAAATATCAAACTTTAAATTTGCTTTAATTTTTTTTAATTCCAGAATATTATTTTTTCATTTAGAATTATTGGCTGTCACCTGACCCGGCTCGTTGACGCAAATCGAAAAGTATAAAAATGTGCCTGATCAAAAGGACCGTTCAAATGTTACGGGGAAAAAGAGCACTTTTTAAACATATTTTATTTTTTGAAAACTTTAAAGAAATTTTAAATTATCCTTAGTGATGCATTTGGGATTTAGCTGCGATGTACCACAGTCATTTCACAGAAAAAATCAAATTTTAATTTTTTAATTTTTAAAATATTAAATATTAATTTAAATGTTAATATTCGGATACATTCGATTTGGCTCGCTGCGTGTAAAAATTTGCTTGATATTGCCAAATGTTTAAAAGTTACAGCGAAAACATCATTAAGCCACTATAAAAATCTTATGAAATTAAAACCAACTGAAAGAACAAATAAATGTCAAAATGACTTACACCGATTTTTTAGTAGTATAGATTTATTTATTTTTCAGTTATTTCTTGTTTTTAAGTAACTGTTGTCTTTCCGCAGTAACACTTTTATATACGGCCTTTCATTTTTTTTCAAGGAATAACACGCAATAGCAACATGCGGTGACTATTTTACCAGCGACTGTAAACATTCATATAGTGAAGCCTCAGTGCTAGGTTAGTATCATTCAACGCAAATTGGAGTAATGGTAATATACTAAGGCGTCATTTACAGGTGAGGCGGCATTTTCAACTTTTTGTCTATATATATTTATAGTACTTGAGCTCTCCATTCCTGATGTATACATACATTTCATCTAAATGTTAAAACCTAAAAGAATCAGGGTTCAGTATAAAATCCGCACCTCTAGAACATGCTACTTAGAAGAATTAGATGTATAGTTTGTCACCAAAAGATCTAGTCGTAAACGACATTTCTGGTCGACAATGTACTTCTGATACATGGTACTTAAAATTTAAGGTGTATTCCAATTAATGCTTATTTCCGACGTAGCAACCCCATATTTTTTCATCTGTTTCTCGTCTGTCACTGAACGAGCTGGTTTTTTCAGACTTTATTTTACAATGCTGTGTACTAGCGGTGCCTTATAGTAGTATAGATTTATGAAGAAGACACGGGCATGCTTTCTTGATCTAAACTGTTCATTCAGATAATTTTGCTGTAGCAAGTATCGAGCTCAAAGTGGCAAGAACTGGCGGATCCAAAAATTGTTGACCAGTAGGTGGGCTCGGACCTTAACCAATCCTTGATGTATAACTTTTTGCATTTATACTTTATGTTTTTCAAACTTCGGATGACGAGACTAAAGTCTAACGGGGATGATGTTGGAGCCCTCACGCGCCCTCTGGATCTGCCGGTTGTGGCGTGGGTTCTTGGTGCTCAATGTGACGTGGTTTATTATAGCTGATGTGGGTTCTTGTGGCTCAAAGTGACGCGGTTCCTTGTGGCTCATAGTCAAAGTGACGCAGTTTCTTATGGTTGAAAGTGGTGTGGTTTATTAAGGCTCAAAGTGATGGTGGGATCTTTAGCTTTGTAAACCAATGCATAAGTCAATTAGCTGCTTCTTCAAACATATTATAATATATATGTAAGATAGCATTAATTGCTACGCCTTTAACTTCAAAACGTTTTGGCGAATATTGTAAATATTTTTCACGTTTAACATGCCTTTATATAGCAGGCAAATATTTATATACATAGATAAACAGGCATGGAGCGTAATACCACTACTGTCAAGTTCTGTGTGACGCTGGTACCACTGTTGAAGAAATAGGTGCGTTAAAGTCACCATTTTGGTCCAAAATTATGTAAACATGGCTACTATAACCATATTATAACCAAACTCTATTTGGATAAGATTTGTGTCCGTGTGGTATTCCCACATTACCGATTTCGCAATGCTTCCTCGATTTCGAAAATAGAGAGTGAAACCATTTTAATCATTGTACAGATGAAGTGCGTTATGATCACTTATGTGTGAGTATAACTTAGATGTGTAGAGCATGGTTGTTTCTTCGTCACAATCACTAGCAAATCACTAGTAAATCGTGCAAAATTCCAGTTCACATTTCTGCCACCGGCATTCGCATTTTTGGTGAGTGCGAACGTGCATGGGCATTGTGATGTACGAACGAAATTTGGTACGAGCACGTTTATCCATTTCGTTCGTTCAATGACATGCTCAATCAGACAGGTATGTTCCCGACCCATTCGTATCTTATTGCAAATGAAAAGAATGCCATGGGTAATCTCATTTTACGTGTACACGGTCATTAATTTGCGCCAAATTGCAAAATAGTGACCGTGAACAACTCTTACGCGTTGCTGCATCGTAAATCATTTACCCGAACATAAGGAAAATCGTGATTTGTGCGCTTTCATCGCTTTTACGACTGTGTACAGGGTTGTCAACAAAACTACGCAGGCTTACGCACCTGGAGTGGACTCACGCATTTTAGTGACACGTAGGTCAATTGACTTATGTTTTATGTGCGCGGTACGGAAACGTAACGATGCAGTACAGAAATAGGACAATAAATGTCCAAATGTTGTTTATTTAGTAGCATGAACAACTCAGAAATGGCTTCGTTGATTCACGAGCTTTTACACAGTATGAGCTCTTTTCACAAGAGGAAATAAATTACAAGAAAAACTGCCAGAATTTCTAATTTCATAACAGACATGCCGAAGCAGAAGGTTCAGGGGCTGCATCTCCGAGGTTTCGGACCCTCGCCCAGGATACCCTGGTATAACCCTTCTGAGGGTACCACCCTACCCTCCCGGTGCTCCCCCGCAGACTCTCAACCCCTACCCCCCTCGCCCAGCACTGCCCTCATCTCCCTTTGGCGCGCCAAAAATTTTAGCAAACATTGGCAATGATAGGGTGAAAATTGGCAAAAATGGGTCCTCGGCGGAGGGAGGTAGTCAACTTTTTCCAGGACCCCCTGGACGATCTATCTCCGAGAGCCTCTATCACCCTGCGACGACCCGCCCCAGACCTCAGCTACCCTACACCTGAGCGCTCGGACCGGTAACGTATATGATTTCAAATGTTGTAGGCAGTGGGGACAGCTTAATTAAGCAGTACATAAGCGTAAATGTGTACTCTTTTTTGTTATAGCGCTTTTTAACAGGTACAGCCTCTAGCTGGAAACGTTCGATTTAGTCGACAAACAGTTTAGGCAAATAATCACCCACGAGGTAAACGTAACTGGCAACATGGTTGAACAGTTACTATTGGGTTGTACATGTTTTTGGTAGACTCACTGAATATGTAGTTTAGTTTAATAATCGCTCAAATTTTAGAAAAAAGTACGTCAGCTCTACGAGTCACTTTAATCTGTTAAAATGAGAATTTAATAGTGATGCAGCCAACTATATATAATCTATTGCCACATTCATGCTTAGGTCGGCGCCAATAACGACTATGACAAATTTGACTATAAAAATAAAAAAAACAAATCACGATGGGATTTGTCTGTCGTGGTAATATTCGTTGACCCGGTTTTGATTTTTGTACGATGATGTCCCACACCGATATTATTGGGAAATAAAGCTAAACAAAAAATATCTTTAGCGCTAACAACGGAAAAGAAACATTGCTTTAAATTGCCCTTTCTAAGCAAACATTGGTGCACGGTAAAACATAAGGTTGCAGAACAAAATTAATGACCCAATTTCAGAAACATTCATTTGATGCAAAGTTTAACTGGGTGCCTAAAAACACACGGCCTTTATTTACTGTGTTCATTACTTTACACATGCGATGCCAAACACATAAAAAGTATATCGTATTTATTTATAATGAGGAACTTTTGGTACATATACCTATGCTGTTATTTTTAAGGCAGTTTACGAGTTTACGACCTGAAAACTGATGTACCCGCACAACTTGCGATTTTTCCTTGTGTTCGAGGATGTGGTTAGCGGTACAGTAACACGTAGATACTGTTAGTAGCCTCCATCCTACCATTCAGCATCACAATTTAGTGACACCTAGCATTTGCAAACCCTCTCGTGTTTTGTCGCCTACTTGTTTACACTCGAGGATGCAAAAACAGCTGTGAAGTTCAGCATGTCATTTGTTGAACGTGAGCAAACGTGCGAAAGCATCTAATGCCCTCGCACAGAAACTGCGTTCTTACGAAACGAAGCAGTGTCCGCGTTCATTAAATATTTTAAAGTTCGCGATTTTGACAATGGGACAACCATGGTATAAGCACCCAAAGTAGACTCACGCATAAATATACAGGCACTTCTAAAATGTTTTGGAATAAAGCGCTCATGCATTTAATTGCATTGACTACGCCGCTTTAAGCATCTCTCTGACGACAGAGGACAACTCACATCGAAGAATAATAAATATGAATAATTATCTGTGGACAGAAAGGAGATTTATTCATAAATGTTGTATCATTTTGAGTGAAGCACATATTTTTAAAAACATCAAAAATATAACAACCAAAACGACGTTCTAATGATGAATTGATTCGAGAATTCGCATCGTTATTCAATTATGCGCTGCAGAGTAAATGTCAGGCTTGCGAGCAACAGCCAAGCGAGCACTAAAAACATTTTTACGTTTGAATTAGCTTTAGAAATTATATTTTGTTTGGTCAAAGAATAATTTTGCATTTTATTCATCAAATTACAAATCACGAGTTTAGTTCGTCCAGCTTATTATAATATATCTTGCAACAGTTCACTTTGCCTGATTATGGTAATCAACCTTATCATTTTTTTAGTTGCTGGAAATGTAATTTCCGAATTTGGATAGGGTCATTGAATGTTGATAAAACGTGCTTACATTCAGTATGATTTTCATCAAATTCGTACACGTGCTTTGTAAATGAAATAATTATTCGCATTTTCACATAAACGTCATTTAATAAGTTCGAAAAATATTTATTAATAGATACATGATATGCCGTATATATCTTACATTCGTGACATCTTAGCCCATTAGGATATTGAGTTTAATTGCAAAAGGCATCTTTTGCGTTTATAGTTTTTATATTCCGCGATTTGAATTTTTTTCACCTGAGTGTGAACATTTTTAGCTTTCCAGGGTAAATATACCCTAATTAATACCAAACATTGAAACTATGTTTCAATCATGAAACATAATTCTTCGTATCGCATTCTGCAGCATATTCCGCATCAAATTGTTACTGAAACAAATTTCCATTCTGATAAAAAACGTTACGCACCTAAAAACCATGGCGAACTACTGTTTGGTTTAATCAGTAGGTTATTATTTACTTTCATTAATTATAGCGAGTAATTTACAATTAGTTTCCAAATTTATACAGCTACGCCCGTTAGACAGATGAACATTCCATGTATACCCAGCACTTTCATTGCACGAGCATATTCCCATTTTCTAGAAAAACTTTCAAGTTTGATAGAAGTGCTAAAATACGCTTTCTTTAACGAAATTGCGGATTTAAACTATTTTGCAGGAAGATATTTTAACTTACATGGCTACGTCACAAACACCGAATATTACTACAATAACAGTCAAAGTCTGGGAACGATAGGCAGATTTCTCCAATTTATTACATTTGATAAGACCAGGCACGTATCCAGACTATTATTTTAGAAGGAGCAAGCCAAATTCAGTTGGAGGCCAAGCCAATTTTAGACGATGCAATATTTATATATTTATAAACTGCTTCATTGCGTGAAATTTACACGGCCTATTACAAAAGTCAAATCTTAGAAAATAGCTGTATTGAGTCCATATATGTTCCTAGGGAGAGGTGTGGAAAATCCTCCAGAGGCGTCGGGTCTGTCTGAAATGCGACCACCCCTCCAACCTCGAAAGGCGCGCTGACAAACAAATCATAGATGTGCCGCAATCAGCACTCCCCTGGGGTGAAATCACTACTGATCCCTTGGGAGGTGGAAGGCCGACAACCCTTGAGCGCCCGCTACCTCAACTGGAAAACCTCGGACCTCGTGCATGTATGATTAAGACATGTGATAAGCGGAGGAACCATATTCAGTTCAACGGTCTCAGTATGGTGTTAGTTGCAAGTTAACGTGCGATCCTCAGTTTAAGAATAGCAGTACGACGTTTTTCAATTACTTTCTCATGGGGCAAACACCATGTTGGGGGCATCGTCCCTCTAGCAAACACCTGGCTTTGTGTCTAAATGGGCTTAAAGATTAGCACATACTGACATACACATTTTACGTCGATGTCTCTCTTTTTGCCAGCACTAATTTAACAATGCTCATTTTTGAGCCAAACCCAGTATGAACCTTAGCAATGTGTTTCATAACCTGACAATTGGAAAACATGTTTGGTTCAAATTCTCGCTGCGCCCCAACATGGGAGAGGTGAGCAATCCTACATTTTCGGCTTGTAATATGGTTTCTGTAATATGGTTTAGTATAGGGATAACATCAGTCAATTGTAGTGCATGCTAATAATACATCTGCTAGACAATGTCAGCCATAAACTAAAAAATGTCATGGCACATTATCAAGAATTAAAATCTTTGTATAATTCATCTTGACAATATGGCTGCTGGAAATTCCAGGAATTTTCTGATGATATGGCAAGTCGTCCGTTGGATACACTAGCAAAACGCAACGGCTAGAACGGAATTTGCTCATGGCTACAAATTTTCAGCGTGCCTGCGACGTACCGAACAACTGAAATAAAAGGTTTTTCTGAAAGATGTGAAGTCCTATTTTCGTTCAACACTATCAGAATATGAATTAAAGCATGAATGTTCCAACGTAGGATTTAAACAATATAGAGCATCGAAATTAATTGTACACACGTTGTCGAAATACTTGCAAATAAAAATGGTTTACAAGAAGGGAGGTTAAAATACTTGCTGTTATACTTGTTCTCAAACGGTGCAATCTAATAAGAAATTCTTTCTAATAAGATCTCCCGTTTCACCACCACTTCATGATATTGTCATGAGATTATATCCCCAACATCTTGTAAAGAATAAATCGTTCTGTTGTAAATTCCAGTATAATTTAAGGCTTAATCGTCTTGTTTGTGACTCGTATCGGCAATGTGTCTATTTTGTGGACGAATATCATTGATTCAACTATGTTCAGAATTTTGTTACGAAACAGTTTGACGAAAACATTTGTCTGACCAAAATCAATGTATCTTAGCCATAAAGAAATGAACTTGATTTGAATGTTTTACATGCTTGTAAGTCATCTAGATATAATTGCTTTTGAATTAATTATTGCATGTGGTTTGAGCTGGTTAGACGTTAAAAGCGATATTATTAATCTTAGTAGTCTTAAGGAAATGTTTATTTTTGATTACTGCGCTGGTTGTCTCGTGGAAAAAACGATAAAAACTAGAAGTGCACAATAGATCAGACTCTCAAGTTGTCAAATCATCCATCAAATCAATGATTTCACCGGACAATTTATTTGATTTGATTTCACTTGGTTTTATTCCACTTATGTGAAATTATTTTTCATCGGGCTGCCACTATCCTATCAGCGGAGTGAGGTTAAAACGAACCGTTCTCATCAATCAGATTTGAAATATGTATATGTGTATAGCATAAAACAGGTTCTAAAATTTCCACCAAAACTGGATTAAAAACGAGTCATTTTAAAACGAGTGAATTTCATTTCAGCTTTCCAGAACTTAATTTAACATGAACTCATTTTAAATCAAAATTGAAACAATTTTCGGTTTTACCATATCTGTGCCAATATCTTATCGTAGTTCCCGCATAACACAGGTACATCCTAAATCTAAGTCCGACAGTAAGGTGAAAGCAATCTGAAATTTTTCGAAAAGGGCTGGACAGGCTCATTCAAAATCAAAATGAATGTGCGATCGACACTTCGCGGGGCTTTGAAAAATTCAGTCGTAGCGGGCCCGACCCAGGCCGTGCCTTACCCAACATTCTTATCTACAGAACATTCTTAGCTAATAGAATTACCTAAGACCGTGGGATCATGCGGCTGACTGCTAACAGATAGAATTGGGCTGAGAGTTTATCTAAAATTGTCTATTTTAAACTCTGAAGCAACAATGAGAAAAACGTGACGTGAAATTATTAAACCGAACTACATGTTTCCCCCACTGTATCGTAAAATAGTTATGTCTGTCAAAAAACATTAAAAAACCGAATATGTCTGAGTATGTTAACCGTTCGAAAAAAATTAAACCGAAGAATTATTTTCCTGTTTCGATCTTTAAGTTCTCAGCTCTATTGAAATACAAGGTAATGTAAACCTTATCCGTATTCATTTTATTTTTGAAATAAAAATAACTATGTTGAAGTGATATAGTGTCTGTGGTGGCACTTAGCACAACACATACATTACATGCGCACAAGCATTGGATAATTTGATTTTTTAATTTTTGGACTAGATGAGGCCGGATCGTTCTGGACTATCTGGGAGAACGATCTGCACGCAACCTTGCGATGCCAGCTGCTAGTAGTCAGGTTCCACCCACCCCGGGAGAAATTTCCCGCCTCTAGTGCGCATTTCCGTTAGATTTCGATTTTACAGTGGCAATCTCAAAATAACTAAATAAAATTAACAACCCTTAAGAATTCCGTCGTATTAGAATATCAGCGCAATACCATTCATTGTCTCGAGCATTGCCCAAAGTGCGATTGGTTAACCGTAAACGTTCGCTTATCTGTGATTTTGGAAAAATTGTTGTACAATTTGTCGAACATCGATCAGTAAAGCATAACAGCTGTTCAGAATATCTGCATAAAGCGAATGCTATCAAATAAAGATGTTGTGAAAGGTCATGCAGGATTTGTTGCGCTTGACACATGAAACATATTGAGCGCTGTACTATACCGCGTAATTGTGTGAAGTATTACACAAACATTTGTCCGTTAATGCATTAATATAATATGGTCTCATTTGATATTTCAAACAGCCATTGGATTTTATTTATACTGCATCGATACTTAGAAAAATTGTGAATACATCTGTCACTTAGTGGTGGCTTACCAATGTAAAATAGGTAAGGCACACAAACCAAAGACCTGTAGCGCTTAAACAATGTAGCGATCCGCACGGTAGGGCTGCAAACGTGGGTGTCAGTATTTATTTGGTTCTCGTCCACTAATAATGATGACCAAACAGTATCCGCAGCGTATGTAATTGCTGAATTTTTTGTGTCAATTATGAAAGGGTAGATGATTACACCAATTTGTGATGCATTCTTCGGTTTTGTAGTCTCTTTTATTTTCAAAGTAAATCTAATATTTCGTACAACACACGTCAAAGACCTTGTACGCCAGTCAGTGAAGATTACAAATGAACTTTTGTAAAAACGGAATATTCATTCTTTTATTAAATTTAAACAAATTTAATAAAACTGTTGTGTTTTTAAACTTGTGACAAATTGTTCTTGTGTGCATTTGTTTGTGTACGATATAGTGTGATGTTACTTAAGGCCAAGTCTTCTTCGTCTAGAGTCATATATAGTTTATATTTTTAAAGGGATACTTACTTATGTTATCAAATGCAAAGATTTAGATGCGTTTGTGACGTCGCAATCTTACTAACAATTGGTCGTATAATTGTTCCGGTTTGCAAAGAACATCCCGCTGGCTTGATGCGAGATTTTTTGCTGTAGATATGGTTTCGGAAATCATTTCCAACCGTGCACAAAAACGTATCGCCATTTTTTCAATTTGTCAATTTATTTCATTTAGAGAGATTTGACATTTTGTCCAATAAAGTTTAGTTTGGCTGATCTTGTCTATAATACCAATTATAATTTAGTCTATTAATCTAAAATATTATTTTGTAATTTTATTAGTAGAACAAAATGAACTCCGGGCATCTACATCGCCAGTGATAAATTCCGGCAATATAACTTACTGGAGACAGTTCGATAGCCCATTTAAAAACCCTGAATAAACGACTCTTCTGTCCAACTGCAGCCCAAAATTTGGTGATATAATCTTGATGGTTTGATAGAAATGAAAAACGTTAAATTATCAAGACAGAAAAGGCACAATTTTTTCGAAATAGATTCGTCTGAAATAGTACTGCGGATTACGTGCTCCATGTTTGGTATTATTCTTCTTTTACCTTAAATTCAGGATGCGTTTGCTACACTACACTACAACAGCATAATTAGCAGAACCACTTGCTTTGTTAACTAACATTATACGGATGAGTAGGCTTGGCTTTGGCCTAATGGCAAAATACCCGGTTTTATTATAATTAAGCTATGACTTGGGTTGACCTTAGGTGGATGTATCGCAATCAGATCGACTACAGCCATATCCCCTGACATGGAAGTTATGGTCAACAATTAGCTTAGCTTCTGGGGGAATACGTAGTCAATCGATCAGCCTCTACCGGCAACTACCATCAAAATCTAACTTGTAACCCACCGAAATTGATATGGCACGTAGTTGCACGCTTTCATTACCATTGGTGAGCAATGGCATCCAAATTCGCCTAGCCATCGTTTTCAGGCACTAGCGGACCAACAGTTAGTGATGTCGGATGCATCTGCGAAACATAACTAAGGTTACGCTGTTCGTGCACAAATAGCTGCAAACATTGCTGCCAAGTACAGCGTACGGTGGATCACAGACGAAACACTTGGCATTTCCTCTAAGTACAGATCTTCCTAACCAGCGTCGACAAAATTTATCCTAAAGGTGATCTCTCAGGGCGACAAGACGACAGGCTGGCACAAAAAGGCTGTGAAATCAGTGAGCAAACGAAAGACCGTTGGAGTCGATAGGATTCTGCCGGAAATGCTGAAATACGGTGGAAATGCTAAGATAGCGGCAAAACAACCACTTTTTCCGAGAATATGGCAGCAGAAGAAGATTCTAGAGTCCTTCTGAATAGCTGTTATAGTCCCGTTGTTAAATACTGAGTACCTCACGGAGTACAATTCCTGCCGTGGTATATCAGTTTTAAGCATTTGCTTCGAAGTTGTAGAAGCAGTGGTTATGATTCTAGTTACTGTGCCATAGTCTGATGAGGCAGGACAAGTAGGGATGCATAGACCAAATGGCAGCGCTACGACTGCTGGTGCTGCTGACACGAGTTCAGGTGGCCGACGATTGTAACTTTTGTTTGTTGTAAAGCAGCCTTCGATTCAGTAGGGTTGCATCCTGTCGATTGGAGCCCTCACGCCCGAGTTACTTATATGAGACATACACTAAGCCTCAGCTTAAATCGGGAGCTGCCGCACCCCGAACTCCCCGCTGTAAGTTGTTCTTTTTCTAACGTTGTAACGCAATGCCCCTCAGCGTTACTTGGGCCAGATCCATCATTACGTCAATGTATGTTTTGTTCTCATAATCATAATTACTGCTAAGTTTATTCTAAATTAATACGAAACTAATCGAAAAAAATCTGTTTCAATTCCATAGCATCATAACTGAATGCCGGAAACATTTGCTGACAATTCGGCCCAAGTAACCCTGAGGGGCGTTACGTTATAACGTTAGAAAAAGAACAGCTTACAGCAGGGAGTTCGGCGTGCAGCAACCCCATACTTAGGCTTAGTGTATGTCTCATGTAAGTAACTTAGCTTAGGTTAAGGCTAAATCTTAGGCTTAGTATATCGAGAACGGCATAACTGCATTTCATTTATGCCCCTCAGGATTATTCTAGCTATATATCTCATAGTTATGCATTGATGTACAGACCTAAAGCACCCACCATCACTTTGAGCCACAATAAACCACACCAGTTCGAACCATAAGAAACTGCGTGACTTTGATTTTGAGCTACAAGGAACCGTGTCACTTTTGAGCCACAAGAACCCACATCACTTACAATAAACCACGCCACATTGAGCACCAAGAACCCACGCGAGAACCAGCAAATATACAGGGGGCGTGAGTAAATCATACAAATCTATAACATGTTACGATGCACACGTGTACATATTGCTGACGATGTAGAGCAAATTCGCAAATTTGTCTGCGAACCACTCATAAGAAATTTCACGCCTAGCTGTCTGTAAGAAAAACGATACATTAACCGCCACAGCATATTTTCAGACAGGAATGGAAATAGGTCAAGACTGTCGGTGGTATCGCACCGTTAGTTTGCACATATCCAAAACGTAGTGACAGGCACCGCTAGGGGCCTATGTGTTTACAGAAAAAATTTATTATAGATTAGCCATCATTCTTATAAACTGGTGGCTTTTAATACAAAAGAGCGTATTCTGTCAAATTTTTAGAATAGGTGGCAGCGAAAATAACTATTTTAATTAACAAATATAGGTCTCTATACTTCATTTGTGTCAAAATCTGTAAATTTGAAATCAATTTAGCATGGCTGAACCAATTTGGCTCATAGTTGTATGGTACATGTACGTATTACCTTAATAAATTTCTCGACTACAGAATTCGAAGCTAGAACGTATGTTTTAAGCCAATATTGTTCATATTCTATTATAATGTATACATTCTTAGCGATTTGTCCACTTTGCCGATATTCTTATAACTCCATGGATGTCAGCTGCGATTCGCTTTCGATAAGCGATAAGAGTCGTTGGCCATATTACTAGTGTCTCACATGCGAGGGTGAATCGGAGCGTGCGTGATTTCATTTATCATTTTGTTATAAGTAAGTTATCATTTTGTGCAATCACGTGTAACAGGCTGTGTTTGATATATACCACTCTTAAACCTATGTAACCCTGAAGCCATTAAAACCTAAAACCTCGTCGACCCTGAATCTATTGAAAACAGCTGGCAACACATGAAGTATTTTGCGCTGGTTTACTCAAGATAACCAAACAAATCTTATTTAGTGTGGGGAAAAAACATATGCACAATTCTTGAAGAGCTGCACGCGGTTCATGACCAAACTACTGAAGACAAGCTATATTCTGGAAATCTTGGTCATTTACCCTTAATGTACTAAAACCCTCTGAAAAGACATAAAATATACGTGCTGATCTCTATAGGTATGACCGAACTATTGTATTCAACTGCCAAAAAACCTGTATATACACACCATTCTTGATGCGCCGTATGCAAAAACATAAGCAAACTACTGAAGCCAGATAATATTCTGGAAATCTGGCTCACTTACCCTAATCTCATTGAAAACCCACGAAAAAGCATAAAATATTACGTGCTGGACCTTATATTACCAAATCGTATTCAATGTCCATAAAACTTATATAAATGACCATTCTTGATTCCCTGCACGCAATACTTAATCAGACACAAGAAAGCACACCGCATTTTGGAAATTGGGTTCGTCGGCCATACCACTCCGGAAACCCCATGAAAATAATATCGATAAGTTCTGATTCAGATAGCAAAACCATAATATCCAGTGTGCTAATAGACACTTGTCATAAGGTAAAAAACGTAATATTCCGAAATTTGAAAAAATAAATATTTCTGGCAAAGTGTCGACGAAAGATATTCGGGCCCACAGCGGTGTTCAGCAAAGTTGTAGGGCTGGCTGAGTTGATTTTGCCTGGTGGTCTCGATGTGAGGCCTATATCATGAGACGTGGACTGCGAAACAATGGAACTCTTTTGGCCAGACGTGACAAAGCACCCTAGGAAAACCTTGTTTTTTTACATATGGACCCAAACATGAGATCGGGGCGTTTCGCATTCAGCTACAGGTCACAATTTCATCACTTTTGTTATCGAACGAAGAAAATACCGAAATCCATCATCCCGAAGATATGTTATCGATAAGTTCGGTCGCACAATAATTAAAGTCGGCCCTAATAGTTGACAACATTGAAACTGCACCGATATATAGGTTTGTTGTTATATTTAGTAAACTTAAAAAATTAACATTAATGAACTTTACAGAATATATATATATATATATTTGAAACATCGCTACACATCGGTTGCGTCATAGATACACGATTTTAAACTGTTGTGAGAACGTGAACAAGATCAACTCGTGTGGTTAATATTAGACGCGTAGTTCTACAGTAAGTTTGCGAACGACCTACAAGAAACATTTGATTGTAACGGTGCATTGTTATTGATTAATCAAAGTATTATATTTTTCAATGGATGGGTCGTCAAATCGCAGCACACAACATAATTACGTCATATTTTATCTTTTAGTGATCAAAAATTACTTATATTGTTCTTGATATCTGCCTTGCTTAATGCACAATCAAAACCGCAAAAACACAGGTGGGTGACGCGGTAACCTGACATTGTCACAAAGATCCTCTGAGCGATTATGTATTTTTACTTATATGATGTCGTATTGTACTAAACGATTATGCAGATTTTGCGTTACTAAGGATCCGCCATGTTGAAGTTTCGTCTACGTAGATCCTGCGCAACACCGTTAACGATGTGGTGCACAGGATTTCATTACCTTTTAGTGAACAATTATATTTGGTAGTCCTAGACACCGTCCACTATGGTATATGGTGTCATGTATACTGGTAAACTTCTGTTTTGCAAAAGAGACAAGAACAAAGACCATAAGGATAAAGTGCCTGCTGTTCTTACGCCATATGACGTTCGTATGTTGCTAGTTCGTCATTGCATCTCTCACAAAATACTAATCTCGACATTATGCGCAGGACGCCGTTTAGATAAATTGAAATGATTTAGCAAATTTCTAGCTTCTTCGTTATTTTGATTAAATATAGGGTATAGAAGGGAGCTCTCTAGGGATGGTCGGACACTACATTAAGCCATATATACCCAGACAGTATCTAGACGTCGCAGGTACTTGGGAAATTTGAAGAAAATTGGCAAAAAATGAGGAAATTTATGAAAACTTGACAGAAATGGTCAAAAATTTGGAAAAATTTTAGCAAAAATTGGAGTAACTTGGCAAAAATTAAGAAAATTTTAACATAATTAGGGGAAATTGTGAGTTTCTAAAACTTGCAAAAATAACTTGCACTGCCATGCCGTATACCCCACTCGCGGAATGATCAACGCCTCGTGATCCGACGTAACATCGACACAAATGCCACTGTATAAAGCACACGATATGAGTGTAGTGTGTTCACCTTCGTTTTGTCATATACCATACCTGTCGAAATAGCATAAAGCAAGGTACGATTACATAGACAAAACTTCTGCATAGAGGAACCTTTCCATTGTTAATGCCGCATTATTGGGCAGACCTGCTCATGTCATATTTTAATAAACTATTTAAAAACAAGGCTTTTTATAGTGGTTACCCGGCGGATGCTTTTCCGAAGCTTTGGCACTATTTTTAATCTCAAAAATTAGTTTAAATTCAAAAATACTGTATTGACATTAGTTTTTGCCCGAATCGAAACGGTTGATACTAAATGTGTTTTATAAATGTTTTTGGTTATTAATTGGACAAAAATAAGGCATAATTTGTGAATTTTTATTGGAAAATTCGATATTATAGTATATAATCTGATATCATAAGTCTACATTGAATTTTCCCTGAACAGAAGCAATTGTACAAGCTGTGAAATTTCATGCATTGCTGAAAGCGAGAAAGCGCCGGCTTAAAAATATTGATACTGAGAAATATAAGATTTCATGCCCATATTACCTTACAATTGTTTTTACAAACAGCGTTTGGGATACAATATAGTGCGCGTAACCAGCGAAAGGAGCTTAAAATTGCTTCTACACAAATAGCACTCTCGCTCAACTAATACATCCTGCAGCGCCTGCATCTAGGGTCAACTTGTATGAACCTCTCTTAACTCATCAACATAATAACAAGTTGTTGTTGCCAGGGTGCAAAAAATTTTAGCCCAATTACACAAATTTTAAGGCTAAAGAGAATTGTGAGGAATTATTAGCAAGCGAGACACACCATTTGATTTTGTTTGTTATGAGTCTCCCCGTCCCTCCCTTCCTGATGTTCCGAACCTTCTCCCCCCACAGTATACGAACAACATTCTCTGAGTCTCAGCGCCCCCTCTCCCGAGGATTGTTGCACTCCACCGCCGGAGCCACGTACACCCGCTCCCGAGCCCCCGCACTATGCCCTGCCCGCAGGGCTCTGCACTCCCCACCTGCCCCACCCCGGAGATTCCACATTACCTCCAAGAGGTTACGCACCTTTCTCTCGCCTTTTCCATGCCGAAGGTGAGAAAATTTTTTAGTCAAATTATGCAAATTTTAAGGCCAGAAAAAATTATGAGGAAACATTAGAGGGAGTTGTACTGTACGTAGGGCTGTTAGTTTTACGTTTTATTTTCAGGTGAAGAGATCCCACCCAAAGATACCATAGATTCGTCTTTGATATTGCCACAGGGATCAAAATTTCGGGTAACTTAGAACAAACGTAGCCAATCAGCGTAAACGATAACGATGAAAATAATTTTCCTCGGACATGTCAACGGAATGTGAGAAATGTGGGGGACTAATACCCCGTATCCCCCCGATCGACGCCCATGGTTGTACCACCAAATGTCCACACAAAAAAAGAAACAACGTTTCATGCACATCATACGGCTAAAGATATTTATTTTCTTCGAATATTTTATACTTGATGCTTTACAGATACAATACTGTAGCAAAAATATAAAATGCTAAAATCAATAAAATTTGAATAGCATAGTTAAAGGCTGCATAAACTTAAAATACTACATTTTCCAACGTAAAATACAAATTGATAGGACGTCTGCGCGGAAAGCAAGTTCACGACTCTTTCTCAGTTTCCGTGCTTTTTGCTTGTTCCATTTGAATTAGTTTCACGTGCGCAATACAGAGGCGCCCGAATAGGCTAAATCTCGGATAACGTAACAATTAGACTTTAACTTATGCTATTAAAAAACAGAAAAAAGGCAAAGCTAAATAGAAGAACCGATAACTCTAGTAATGCAGTAAAAACAGGTATGTATTAAATTCAAAAAGGCTGAAATTCGGCTGGACCACAAAAGGAAAGCCTTTAGTTTGGGTATAACCCAAAGAAGCAAAATGCGTAATTAACATGCAATGTTTGCTACAAAATGTTATGACATAGGCGTCGATAGAGGATTACACCCTCCAAGGGCGCCTGAGGCGCGTGGAAAGTTTTAGCAAAAATGGGCAAAAAGCAATTGAAAATTGGCAATAGTTGGGAGTAAAATTGGCAAATAGAATGGTTAAATGAAGAAAAACTTATCGAAAATTGGCCAAAAGTTGGAGAAAATTTAAGCAAAATTGGAAATAATTTTAGTCCCTAATAATTTCAATAGTTGTGTGCATTTGTATTTATATTTGCTTGTCTAGAAACTAAAATATGGATATTAATTTATCTGTTGAGGTGTAGCAAGCGAACAACTCCATCTTTCAGTTAAAGCTTTGTTTTGCTGTTATCACTAGTTACTCGGTTTTTGAGGACAGATTTAGCTTAAGTTATACTAGTGAATGCCTTTTGAAACGTAGCCAAAGCAAAAAATTGCGGCAATGAGAAGACAAATCAACTATTATATTTAGGACCAAATTGATATGAATTAGCTTCTACATAGGGGCGCAGCCAGAACATTTCGTACGGGGTGTTATAAAATTTATTAGAAGATGCACAGCGTAGCCGTGTGTGAAAAATATTATGTACTCCGCATATCTGTCGTTTTTTAAGGTGGGGGGCACGTGTGGTTGCACAGGGGCGTGTCTTCCCTCTTGGGTGCGCTCCTGTATATTACAACCTATGAAAAGTTGAGCTAATTTCGATCGTACTTTCAAAATTTAGGTGTAATGAATTGCCGTACATAGTGGAACGTTATTCCGACTTTCCATTTATTGTGGTATACTCGATGAGTAATATCATTTTCAGACCATAATATACCGCGAGATTTGCTAACACTGGCAATAATTGATATAAATTTGACTCCTGTCGTCACAGTACAATGATTTCACACTTTTGACAATTTAGGTACAATAACAAAGTCAACGAGCAACATCTCACAATGCTAGCATAAATATCATGGTTCAACGGGCCTGTGGTGTAGTGGCAGCGATCTAATCGTGCAAGGTAGAGGTCCGGATTCGAATCCCGGCTGGAACCATACAGGATCTCTCGCGCATCTTTTCAAATGTATTAGCGCATGGCTGTAGCTCAGGTAGTAGTGTAAATCCATAGGAACGCATTAGGAGACCGAAAATCCGGATATTCATCTAGAACTAATACAAACATCGTAGTATATATATATTATGTTTGTTAAATTGCATTTCAGACTATTTTATGCATACATTTTTTGAAACTACATTTTATAAAGATAAATCTTCTCTATTTCAATATTAGTAGTTGATAGTTATGTCCATACGTAGATATTGCAAAAAATTACTTTTATCTTCACATCAGTAGAGAGTCGGATTCTTTCTGCTGATAACCTGATGGAAGCGCGGTCACCCGATGCTTTGTGTGGCACGTCCGACGATATATCGTTATTCTGGGATACTCCGTACGGAATTCACCGACACTGCAACGTTGCCTCATACGACTCCGTTTCTCGATGCTGGTCCGCAGGTTCCTCTCGAAGTACGCGTTCAGTAGTAAATTTTAGACATTTCGCTTATGGAGTTCATAAAGTTGATTACTAATTAACACCTATAAAGAAGGGCGTTCTAACCTTATTGTTACAAATGTGGTGCGGGCGAATACATAACATGCACAGGCTTTGTAAAATTAATGCGAGTTATCGGTAAATCTAAGATTTTTTATCATTTTGTTTTTTTTTTCATTTTTCATTCTATTCACGACCACTACGCATCTATGTGATTTTGTGGCGGCGGCGGTAGGGCTTCTCTAGATACCTGCGGATATTATCAAACATTTTCGATTGTGTCAGTATATTTCTCATAAGCTACAGGGCTTTTTGTAATTGATAGCTACGTAGAGATTCAATGTGGCAAGCTGACTCGTGCTAATGTCTTTTATTTAACTACTTAGTTTCATAGCATAAAATATCATAGTTTCACAGTCATTTTAGAAACTGAGTGAAGTCAATGCAATTTTATGGGCACGGGCACTAGGCATATACTTAGTAGCATTTGAATAATTTGCAGGGTAGATCGAGGCAACGTATCATTTATGCCTTTTTATAAATAATAGATACTAAAAACAACAAAAATATGGCTGTTTAGGAGGTACACCCTAAAGTGAAATCGAATTTGTTGGTTAATCTAGGCGTTACGTAAAGTTAATTAACTTAACCGTATATTTCCTATAGATGTACACAATTTCCACAGCGTACTAATACTTCATCTGAAAGTTAGTTACATGCAAGTTTCTTTTCAATATGGACGCTGTGTCCAGACTGGGTCTCAGGATTTCACTGGGTTTGATTAGACATTTCTGGGTCTGGAGCAGAAAAATAAGTTTATGTGCACACAAATTGTAACGACAATAAGTATACGTTTTACAGTTCCATATGAGGATCTCTAATGAGGTACCTCACCAACAACTCACCCCTCGCGCTGAAGGCGCGCTTAAAATTTTAGCAATTATGAGCCAAAAATATAAAATATAATAAGCATATGTTGCGGAATATGAAGGAAATATTGCTTTAATAAAAAGTTGTCAAAATATGGTGATTTGAATAAAAATTTACGACAAAATAGTACTGGCAGCTTTGACTGATTAGAAAATAACTGGGTCTGATTAGAAAATTTTGCGGGTGGACCCACTTGTGGGCCCAAAACACCTAAGTTACACATCAGCTAAAATTTTTATTTACCTTTGTCACCAAACTATACCTATATCTTAAATATAGGTGGTTATTTACTCGACGTGAAACTAGGAGAGTAGGTTAAATATCAAATCCATGCCAAGTGTTGAATATAAATCTGTAGATCCTTAGTGTTACTTAAATTCAAAGTCTCTTTTAAAGAATTTTGAGTGGGGATAATGACAATTGTCAGGTGGGAATGGAGGGGAGCATCAACTATTTCGAGTGTGGGTGTAACGACTATTTGGAATGGAAGGAACGGATATTTATGATATGATGCAACGACTATTAGGAGTGAAGGTAACGTTTTTATGTGAAAAAATTCTAGTTACTATATTCAATACAACCGTCTTATGAACGAGAGAATAGATGTTTTTATTGCAACTTACTTTAAATTTATTGAACATGAATTGTAAATTCACGGCAATTCGAGGGTGTGAGGATGAATATGTTCACTTTTGCTGGGGTCAATATTGCTGGAGTGAGGGCCAAGTCGTGTGAGTGCGGGCAGATGCTCATAGTGTTAAAACAAGACCTGCTTATACTGATTGTATTGATGATGCTAACTATCAACGATACTTATTATCTGTTTACGTTTACAGTTTTTGAGACCTGTCACACTTTTCAGTTGCATATAGTAGCAACGAAGCACAAAAAAATTGAATCTGACTGAACCAATTATGTTTAGGCTCTTACACCAAGCCGAGTAAACATTGATTTGCAGTTTCCATTTTGTACAAAATCCAAGATTCTTAAGTAATAATCTATTGCTACATTTCAAACCAGAAAATCTATGTACAAAAATAACGTTATTACTGAAAGGAATAATTCTTTCTCGGAACTATTTCCTTAAAATTAAATGTTTAAAATTAAAATAAAACTTCATCTCAGACACACTTTAAATAAACATTCTTTCAACCTTTCACATTTAGTTTAATAAAAATTGCTAGTTCCAGAAAATTAGTTGGTCAATTTCATGGCCTGAAAACGTGAAGTGTTACACGATCGGCCAATGCGGCGTTCACATTATAATGTCCCAGCTGTTTGGAACTTTGTTCCCCTGTTGTCGCGGCTACTCCATATAGACAGTAAGTCTTACGCTCATACCGTATACCAATTATAAACTGTGGGTAGGAATAATTGCTAGTGAGAGTAGGATGCAGGTAGTTTAAAATGCAGGCTGTTTGTGGGGCTACTTTCATTTAAGAATACGGGCCCAGAGTGTATGATAACATCATACCTATTCCAATATGCTCTCTTCATTCTACAAATTCATTGAATCGGAACGTAGCGAACAGAGTTTCCTGAAATAGTGCATAAGTGTGCAAAAATGTGTTCCCGTTTGAAGGCCGCAAAGGGTTTCAAGGGTTTTACGGTCGACGAGCCTCGTTTGCAGAATATATTAGTCTGTCTGCATTTCTTTGGTTATGTATTGCGTGCATTGCTTCAGGAATGGTCTCCATGCGGGTTTTTCGGTCTTCTGAATACGTTGGGTTGGTTATATAAAACTCAGCCTGGATATTTTATGCCATTTCAGATGTTATCAATGGTTTTGAGAAAAATGAACCCGATTTCTACCTTCAGTTTATTTTGTTGTTTAATGCGTTGAGGGTGTCAAGAATGATCTATATAAGGTTTTTCGGTACTCTTGATATGTTGGTTTGGTTATATGGAGTCCAACATGAATATTTCATGATTTTTCTCATGCGTTATATGTGTTTAGGGTCGATGAACGGAATTATCAGAATATAGTCTGTCTTACTGTATTGCGGGGCATTAAGAATCGTCTGTATAGTTGCTTTTTCGACATGATTCAGTGGTTCCAGATATATTATGGTGGTATATACATTAAATAAAAATCCTGTTACGGGTCGTTACACATAATGATAAATATGGATGAAACCACGCCCGCTCAGTTTTATCCTCGTTTGCAAGAAACTTGTATACGTAAGAATAGGTGTATTATGTGCTACAGCAGTAGAAATACAAGGCAATATGGTAGTTTCAGCGACAATGCCACGTAACAAGTTCCAATGCACTCACATCACCACACTGCTGTGGTTTTGTACCTGTAAACCCACAACCTGGCAATATATAGACAAAGGCAAAAACCCTGGGCAGTTACTATAGTAAGGCAACGAATACACGTTAAGGCAAATAAAATTCCATACCGCGTTACGGCAGCGCTATGCTTATAAAATAAACTCGGTTCCTCAGCGAAGTTATACCACGATTTTGTGGCAAGACTAAAGCATTGCTGCAGTGAAGATTTTTTTGCGCGTGGCAAAACCGTTGAATCTGTGACACGGTGTGCAGTTGCTGTAAAACTAATAGTAGCTGTAGAGTAAAAGCAGCATAATCATTAAGTAGAAATTAGCCCCATTCGTTCTGTTTTCTGTTCCACTAACTTGTAATAATATATCTGTACTGTAAGTAATACATCTGTACTTTAAAGTCCTGAAATCGCCAACACATATTGATATATTAAAAATCTGTAATACTATTACCCCTCTCCCAGAAGTGTCTTATGCCCTCCTCGGCAAGTGTGCCGATCCCACCTTGTGCCCAATGCGGCAACCGATGCCCCCACACCTTCCCTCAGCATTGTAAAGTTTCACAAAAATTGGGAAACATTAGGGAGACGTAGAAAACACTTTGGCAAAAATTGTACAAAACTACAAAAATGGCTAATATTGAGCAAAAATTATGAACTTATACAATCTTTGATTCTACCTACCATACCTCCCCCGCCAACCGAATGACTCCCTTGGAGGCCGAATACCGAACTCCTGGCACTGGCTACCATCCCATGAAACGTCGGACCTTGGACATGTATGGTTAAGATTGCTCGTAACATTCGATTGTTGTTATAAAGCTGCGAATGCATGTAACAACATTCGAGCGTGACGATTGGCAATGTTGTTACATACAAGCAATTTTGCGCAACTACGTATCAAAGTTGTTATGCAGAACCCGCTTTGCGTAACAACTCACGAAGGTTACACCTACTATTGAAAGTAATGTTCCAATACACAGGTGTGTATATGCTGACGATGTCGAGTAATTGCACACATTTCTCTGTGAACGACGCATAACTCTTCAGCAGATTAAAATTTTCTATTCTATGCGTATTGGAATGTACTTGTGCACCTAAAGTAGCTTCGTGTTTGCGTTGCTCCAATGATTACACATTTAAATTTTCACAGAACTCACACGATTTGGAGACATTTTAATTTTTGCCCTTTTGGATTTTATGGTGATAACTCTTACCAAAGGCATCAGATCTAAATTGAAGACCACCACCAAAAATATTGGCTACCCAGTGTCTACTTCCCCTCCCACAGGCTCACTAAAGCCCTTGACCAACTGCCTTCTAAGCCGACGGACCTTGGCAACCAATGGCAATGCCGTTTGGAGCTCATTCCAAATACCTTACATTTGTGACTATGTGTTGGTGACCTAAAATTTTATTTAGTGGCCCTCGGTTTCCCTGCTTTCCGGTTTCGTTAATGCTGTTAAATGAGTTTCGTTATAGGTTATTTAAGTTTGGTACAACAAGCTAGCGGATCAAATCGGCTCAGAAAATTACTCACTGAACAAAAATATGGTATTAGTGCAATATGCATGATTTTTGAGAGCAATATACACTTTTTAACTCGTATTGTTGTTCGGTATTGGTGGTTAACCCGGTGAAATAGTTCTCATAAAACAACGCGCTCAAAATTAGCATTTCGGTCGGGGCACCACCATAACAGTACCGAGTTATTATCAAGTTTTCTGTTGTAGTTTTCGAGAAGATGCAGATAATCTCCATTCCATTTATTGCGCGCAATTTCTTTCATATGGAAGCAAAGGCGCAAACTGGGTGATGCATCCCAAACCCCCCTAACAATTAGACAACCTGGGAACAAAACCCTATGGTAAAATTATCATCGGGTCAAAATATCGCGTTACAATTCCAAATCTAATTTCAGATTTTTTTAATCGCCCAATGGTCTCTCCTTTCCCTCAAACTTCGGAAGAAATCTGTGCTACTATTTGGAAGACTCATTACTACGACGCTGACCTTTCAGAAGAGTGTTGTTTCGTTCTGTTGTATTGACTTGATTAGACTACAATGCGTGTCCGTGTGTATATTAATGATGCCTACAGATCAGAACATTTTAAATTCGATAATGGATTACACACGACATGTGCGCATCACCTATAGTGAAATTTTCATCCAACTAACTATACGCGATGAATGTATATTTATGTTTAAATGTCGTGAGATGCGAAGAAGACTCTACTACTGAATTACTGAGTTTGTGTCGATATTTTATTTTAAAATTCATATTTTACACTTTACACATAATGTACGTCTAACATCACCCAGAATAAGGTTATTGTGTCATGTGATTGTTATAATCAATTTCTATTGCTTTGCTGGGTTTTCAATTATTTTATGTGATATGTGTAAGATCATGTTTTTGTTATAATAGTTTTTTAATATCACTCACGTGATTTTTAGATTCTTTAAGATAATTGGAATTTAATGTTTAGACTGTAATGTGTTGCAAAATGCAGGTTTTTTATTTTGTGGCGTACTGTGAACAGTGAGATTATGCCGAAGATAATGAGGTCAACTTGAAAGGTTTTTGTTGGTCAAACTAAACTGAGAGAGCATATGGGTGCATTTATGAGATACATTTATGAATTGTCACCACATTCCACGCGTCCCGAAGATGATGGTATTCTCATTCTCGAACAAGTGGAAGCAGCAGTTAGAGCATTGAAGTGTGGGAAAGCAGTAAGAATGGATTGCGCAGCGAGCGAAGCGAGCAACCATTTATTTATATAGGCACTGATAAATTTTAGCGTGTCCGTCCATTTATCCGCTCGTTCGGCTAGTTTTTAAACATCTCAGGAACGAATTAAGATAGTCCCATGGGGACTTTTCCATATGATTGGTTTTATATATGTAACCCAAAAATAGGGTATGATTAGACCCCTTTTAAAGGGGGCACCCCTCAACCTTTGTTACCAAGTGAAAATGTGTTTTCAGTGATATATCTCAAAACGCAGGCCTCGTATCAAAAATGTCACGCTGGCAACACGTTTTTGTTAGATTCGCGGATAAGAAGATAGGGGCACAAAATTGTGTCCCGAAAACATCAATTTTAACCCTTTGTATATCATATTTCTAAGATAATAGGTAATAGACATTTTATACAATACAATACAATACAAAACAAATTTTATTCAGATCCTATTGGTACATACGAGACTTTACATTTACTGCAGTGTTCTTCTTCTGAAACGCGTTCATACGGCTCGAGAATAAATATTCATTAAACGCCGTCCGCACAGCTTGCTTACTAACGTTCACAGAACACTGCTAGATATTTTGTAAAAATTATAATATGGTTGAACTAGGAAGTGAATAAGATAACGGCAGAATGGGGAGGGGGTTAAGTCCTCGCCTCTTATATCTGTCCGTATTCCGTGAATATTTTAGAATAACATACAGATTGAAATAGATTCCAAGATACTATACAATTTGATATGTTTAGTAAAGAAATTTATATTCAGTATAAAGATTCTAACGTGACTAAAACGATGGTGTGATCCTTTTGAACGTATCTGTGACCGGTGAACCGTTTTTGCAATGGTACTATATCCTCTGGGACACCTGAAAAACCCTGCATGATTTCGTTATTTTCAGTGTACTGCCATATTTTGCTGTTCTGTTATTACAAAGGATTTAGAGGATACTGAAAACGATAGAGTGATTCATTTCAACGTATCTGTGACCTATGTACACTCTTTGGAACGTTACTGTATCCTCTGGGACACCATAAGAACTATGCATGACTTCAAAGTTTTCAATGTAATGTCATGTTTTGTTGCTTCAACTATTACGAAGGTTTTCCAGGATGCTGAAAACCATGAGGAGATTTATGCGAGTGAATCTGTGACCGATGTAGGTTTTTGGAATACTACTGTATTCCATAGAACCTCCTTGCGAGATGCATGATTCCGTGATCTTCAACTTAATGTTATAATTTGTTGCATTTGTGAATGTAGAGGTTTTCAAAAACGCTGAAAACGATAAAGCGATTTATTTCAGTATATTTGTGTCCGATGTACTCTTTTTAGAATGGTACTGTATCCAGAGGACACCCATTGATCCACGCATGGTTCCGTGATTTTCAGCCAAATGTTATAATTTGTTGCATTGCGGTTGTAAAGGTTTTCGACAGAAAGTTTTATGAAATTACCATCGTACTATCTTTAAAAAAGCATGTGTAACACATGAGTCGGAGGGTAACGCCCGACAACGGCATGTAAAATTGCACCTTGAAGCATTTCCGAATATACACCACATCTTACAATCATGTCTATCCTTTACGAAAAATGCACTAATGCTCTGTTATATCCTAAAACACAGCCTGTACTAAAATCACTATGAAGTGCATGCCTTGATGCTTGGAAGACTTCTAAAAATAGCACTGTCTTTACAAACTCGACTCAGTAACCCTTGGTAAATTGCATGTTCGAAACAAATATATATATGTTGATGACGGATTTAATCTGAAACTTAGCAACAGAAAATTTTAAACAGCACCATGTTATAGCACAGAGAGTTTTAAATCAGATTAGTCAGTCGAATATTTCTTCTTCTTCAGTTATTAGAGGTGTAAGATGCCAAATCTTATTTCAGTATTTTTAATCGATCGACTTTAGAAATTTTTTAAAAATTCGACCGAAAGTTCAAAACTTCGGTTTTAGTGAAAGCTTTGTTCTTTATTCGACTTAAACTATATTTTGTTGTCATGCTACTCTATGCTATTTCTCGTAGTTTAGCATAACAAATTGTCAAACAGTACCATGGCCTTTATATTTTGGTCCACAGATTTATCAGGTAGCGTTTGAATTTTAGCTTTATTTCTTGCCGCCTTTTTATAATCTGTTAATAGAAGAATAGCAGGTGAAATGTCCAAAGCCTGTGCCGCATTACAAGCGCTTATTTCTGGCGATGTTAAGCAGATACCAGCGGCGCATGCAACCGCAAGCCATAGTGGTGTGCGGCGCAATCTTATTATAGAGGCTGTTAGCAGCGCTAGCGGGTTATCGTGTCCAAAGGTATCTTCTTCGCCTATTACGTCAAATTTTAACAACGAACCAGATATGATTATCAATTCAGGCGAGAACGATTCGTCTTATTCAAATGACGACGATGGTGTAACGAAAATGGTGCCGATCTGCACGAATGGCGTCACATTCACAGTTGACAAATCATCCTCATCAGTACGCGGCTACAAATATGAACAAACTTCGTCGCTATCTGGTTTACAACCGACCATGGATTCATCAATATCAACAACGACTGGCAATATTAAGGTGACTCATCCGCATCGTAATCGTTCAGATCGTGCCGCTGTTCAACAGAATGCAAACCTACAGGTTTGAATTTGAACCAACAAATTATTACAGTCAGATTCCCCACTTTGAGCGTTAACTCACTAGATCAGTAGCTAATCTACACATTTAAAGCATATGCACTTATAGTATCAATTGTTCGACACATTTTAACTTTAGGGACCGGACATTATATCATTAGAAAGAAAGGCTCAATCGAGGGAGCGTCCGGGGACAGCCTCGACTTATGGTTGCTGTGAAGATAAGGCTGACATAAGAATCTTATCTTAGGCTAACTCTCAGGATTGGTATATCGAAAACGGCATACCATGCATTTCAATTCCTCTCCTAAAACTATCAATTTGTCAAGATGCTAACGGTGGGGGTAGATTATCATTGCAAATGCTTTTAAAATTGTCTATGAATTATTTTAGTGTGTACGAGAACAAACTGTAGAATGTAGCCAACTGGTTTCATTTGCTTCAAAATATTTTCGCTGCTACTACATCATATATAATGCAAGACTTTATAAACACGATAATACAACACTTTCCAAGTACTAAAGCTCGAGATAAACCCACATAACCTCGTGCGTAACAAAAATATTTATTGCTTAAATTTACCAGTTATACAGATTAAAGGCAATAATGACCTCTGAAAATGACATATGTGATTTTTTGGTGTTAAATTGAAAGAACTCGTTTCGCATATTAAATTCTTTATAATATTAAACTACACTGTAAAATTTCTTCAAGAAATAAGCAAAGTTAAGTTATGTTCGTTCACTTATTAAACAGACAGCCTGAAACTCAGTTAGTTGTATTAAGAATGCACAAGTGAATAGTATTACATTTTCCAGTACTCTAATGTTAATTTGCATTGGATGTTACCAGTGTTTTTGCTATAACCTCTCTAATTTTCGGGTAGTGAGAACACATCGACCTCTCAGTCTTGTTCGAATTTCCGGCCTAGTTTCGTATTTAGAGTTCAAATAAGCCAATTCTATGGCACTTCCTAGCAATCAAATGTTTATGCAAGGCCCGAAACACCCGTGGTATCCAACATGGTTTCAGATAGGTTTCATACTATTCCTTAATGTCATAGGAACTCAAAGTCCGTAAGTTTAGCTGGAGGCGGGGTAGATGGTTCTAGTGTGAGGTGTGCAGCACGGCGTAACCGATAATTTTACATGTAGCCCCAATTTTGCAGATATGTTGTCATAATTTTATAATTTTTCTCACAATTACGAAAATTTTCGCGCGCCTGGGACGCTCGGCTGCTGGGTGATGTTAGTTAAGATGGGGTCACCTCTACCGCCTACTTCTATATATGCTTTATATACTCTTGGTTGTTTTAAGTATGATGCAATTTTAGATGATCTATTTATTCAGAACAATACAGATGAACAGTTGTGCGTAGGATATATATGCTTTCATAAAAACTGTGGCATAGCGAGACATTGCTGGACTCTGCCTAGCATTTGTGGTATTGATGGTTTCAGGCAAATACAGTTTCTTTAGTCCGATTTTGCAATCTCTAAAACATATGAAACCATTCTATCTCTCTTAATAAAACTAAATCGAAAAATCTTAGCATTTAACTACATTTTCGTTCCAAAATTTGACATTTTTACTAATTATCCAAGGTATGTTGCAAGAAAATTAAGTATACGGGATTTACCAGACTATCAGCAAGTCGTTCACTCCCAACAAGCAAGAAATTTAAACTTTGGCTTATATATAATTCGGAAGTAATTGCTGTAGACTTTTTGCCAGTTGGAGAAAATATGCTGAGATTATAGTTATTTGACATATTAAACACTTTGGTGTCAATGTGTTGTGTTTTCAATGAGGATGTTGCTAACTATCTGCTACACAGCAAACTGCTAAAATACTTAATCCTGGTTCAGAAACCTTATTTTATTACTTTTCTGTCAACCGGATTTAGCGACCTTGAATGTGACCTTAATAAAGCGTTCTATTTTTGCTAAATAACGGACACCAAAGTTATTTGCTTGGCAAGCACCCAATATAGCATTTGCTAGAGGCCAATACTATGATACATGACGTCCGATTTGTTTTGAATAAGCCGAGATTTGCAAGTGTCGAAAATTTCTGCCGCTTCGTTCATTGAAGGAAGAAATAATGGGTCCTATTCAGATTTTGCGCTAGCTTGTGAGTGGTCCCATCTAAAGTATTGTGTGAATTTTCCACAAACTGGTGCGAGTAACCTCCCCAAGCTGTGGTATTACTGGCCCTCTAAACCATAGTGTGGGGACACTCCTGCTCTACCGTATTTTATTTTCTGAAAGAAATTTTCATCATTCAAATTCGAGCAGATGGGCCAAAAAACATGCTATACTCAGTCGTGGAGTATAAATGTTGCAAATTTAAAAATGTTGAACTCGTAACTGGCAGTGTTCGAGGTGGGTTTATGTGCTATGCGCCCAAACATTTGTACTTTTTGTGAGAGGACACTTCATATGTGAGTGACCCCCAGTTGCGTGTATGGCGCCCTAATGCAGCCTCATGTCCTGTAGTTTTGAAATGTAGAAATGGTCATTAATGTAGTGCCGTTGTATTACTTTTCTTTGTGGACCTTCAAGTGTGCTGAAAAAGCTTAATTTGGAACCACTACGAAATCAATTGGGCGCAGATCAGCCATATTTGCCCTTCTTCTGCTCGCGGCGCGACTAGTGAGCGCATGCATAAATAATTATACATATTCCTGATATATGCTTGACAAATTGCGTGGTTAGAAACAACGGTCCTTAATATAAAAATTTTGTCTGCTAGGCCAATAACCTAGGAAGTCGAATAAAGAAAGACTTAGATATAGTTGAAAATGATGAAGTTTTTAATAATAATTTCTCCCGAGGCTTTATGAGTTGACGATTCGCTGATACATATGTGTTGTACTGTTGTCATGGTTGTGTCGAATAGAATTTATTGCACTTTGGCAAATTTCATGTCCTTGTTTTCTGTGATATTGAAACGTTTTCAAATCTTTGGACAACCCCAAAATTGTGGGGCTTTTAGCATCGATGGAACGGAGCAGCCAAAGTCCGAAAAAAAGAGATGTGTCTCACCACAACCAACGCCCTTCAGTATTTTATACCATTCGTGTGTTTCAGATTGCGAAATTATCATCCAGTGGAACGGTCAACGAGCCACAACCATTGAGTTCAAGCGCTGTACGTTTTCCATGCTCTTCTTTTCAAGTTGTGTCCAGATGCGAAAGAGCCGTTACAACGCCACTACACGACAAGTCAACATCCCCGTCATTAGCTTACAATCGCCACTCTTACTTAGCATGTTCATCGAAGCAGATTAGCCCCAGTAATTCCAAGTCAGAAGAAGAACCACTTATCGCTTTCCAGCATTATACTGTATCTGATTCCAGCAAGGAACAAGTATCTACTCCACCAAAGCATGTATGTGCCATTTGCGGTGACAGAGCTTCCGGCAAACATTACGGTGTTTTCAGGCAAGCAAAATAGTATATTATTTTCTCACAATTAGTAAACGCGTTTGAAGCACAGGTAAATGTGACATCGACGATTCTGGCCATTATGGTTGTTTGTGTTCTTTGCAAAAGGGTGGAGCCTTGAATCACATTGTATCGCCACATCAGACTCTATTTAGATCGTTTGAGCCACGGACGTAGCAAGAATTTTCTATTGGGGATAATTCGCGAATAGCTAGTTGTCCAATACACCTGCGTCCCAAAGATACAAATTTTTTTTACGTTTTAACGTCTCAACCTCCGAAAATTTCGTTATTATAAGCTGTGGAGGTGGAATGTATCTCGCATCACCCCAGGTACGTTTATGACTTGAGCTCATCATAATTTGATATAAAGTAGGTATATACATGTGATATCGATCGGCTGTGGTTCTACACCATCGGCTTTGTTTTAGCTTTTTGTAACATTCGACACACCTTAAAATTGAACTGAATAAAATTTGTTCCACCAATTTTAAAATTACTGAGTCTTGGTTATATACACCTGTAAAATTCTTGGGTTATTACTGTATGTTATAACAAGCACCCAAAAAAATTCTGGATGCGTCGAATTTTCCACCACCCGTAAATTCTCAAATTTGACGATTATATGTAGCACTCGTAAAATTTCTCGAAAATCTTTTATCGCCTTCTTCAGTTTTAAAATGGATGGTGTATACTTGGATTTAAGTAGGATTAAATGACATAGATAATCACTATTTTATCTGTGAATATCGTTTGAAGTTTAATAATGGTGTGTAACCAAGGTTCATGTAATATCGACTACCATGATATTGCCGTTATATAGATTGAATTTTATAGTGTAGTTATTGGATGTATATGATAACGACCTGCCGTGAGTCCTCCCATTACAGTATCCGGTGCTGACCGGTCCATGTGTCATGAAAATAACGTGCGCATTTAAGAGAAACCATTATAAGAACGTATACATAGCCGGCTTACTGATTACATTTATGCAGCTTATTCTAAATTAAATATGGACAGGTCCGGGCAACTGCAGCACGGTACAACTAAATAATGGTTTAGACAGGATTGTTTGCATCACTAGTGCTATGTGTGTTCATATCAAATGACATACGATTGTTATAACTATTATAAGTGATACTGCCAATTAAGACTGTTTGACAAACTGCATATGACATCGACCGGACCAAATTATGTAGCAATGTGACGCGCAGGTCTTGTACCGTACTCTGTAGGGAAAGTTATGCTGCTGGGTTTACATTATGTGCACGATCGTTGATATGCAAAAGTCTAATTTTAAATTAGAAAAGCGGTAATAAATCCGGTAAAATATTTCAGTAAGCCCCGTAATTAAGTTATATGCAATTAGGCGACATTCCAAATAAAGAACTATATACTATACGGCATTTGTTTTTTCCTTTTCGTAATAAACACTCAATGCGCTGACAAAGCAGGCTTCTCTCTATAGGTTAATGAGCCGTAAATCCTGTACTCCGATCTAGCTCATTTAATTCGACTACATATGAACTGTCAGACGGCTAGATG
The DNA here is from genome assembly GCA_030248225.1 of Trileptium ribeirensis. NCBI lineage: Eukaryota > Metazoa > Nematoda > Enoplea > Enoplida > Thoracostomopsidae > Trileptium > Trileptium ribeirensis. The sequence goes on along the minus strand of JASANE010004048.1, from coordinate 25,695 downwards.
TCTGCAGATACCTGCAACCTGCGTAAAGCAACAAATCCTGCGTGCGTCGTCGAGGCTTGGGACATATATCCTTCTACGTTAATCCCAAACTGAGAGCAGTAATTATGGTTCCAAATTGTTGCAAGTCTTTAATGTTCATGGTTTTAAGCGTAACCTGTCAGAAAGCTAATTTCGCGACATTTTTGGAAAAATGGAAAATCTATGCACATTACTTTTCAAACCAGCTGCGCAATTGACTTATGGAACCGTATGCATATAAGGCAAAAATAATCACTACGATGTGTCGAGATGGAATTAGAGAAACTAGGTTTGTCTTATAATTCTACAGATTCTTATACATTGTAATCTGGTGCCGAGCAACCAGCTTCATTTCTGCCTTAACAGAATTTATATACAATTTGACTTACATTATGTTATCCTGTCCTACTCCACCAATATGCGACCTTTAAGTGTGGCTTGCTTACTTCTATACTCTGTGTAGCCAAAACTTTTTCTGATTAGGTAAGAACGTGTTTTTCACTTCTTTCAACGTCAACAAGCTTGTGATTAATTGTCATGATACTTCTTGGTATTAAATCAATACTGTGGTACCCAACGTGTGTTCTTAATAGTATAATTTGCATTTCCGGTGTAATGTCATAAAGTTTTTGTTATGATTTTAGTTGCGAAGGATGCAAAGGATTCTTCAAGCGTACCGTACGAAAAGATTTGACGTACACATGTCGTGAAATCCGCCAGTGTACAATAGACAAACGTCAACGAAATCGATGTCAGCTATGTCGCTATCAGAAATGTCTCGACAAAGGAATGAAGCGTGAAGGTATTTTCCCTTTTTTTGTTTATGGATAAGACTAGAACTTTATTTTTGTCTTTGTTTAGGACCATGTGGGGTTGTAAGATTCGATGAGTGTCCAATATTTGTTCATATCTTGTTTTTTTGGCATGGATTCGTCCATTTTAATTAATTTTCTTTTGCTGCGGAATGTGTTTTGTTATCAAAATATTGCAATAGCAAAATAAAGCATGCCAGATATGGTTTTATGGGTTCCAAGCATTTCATGGTTCCCACTGTTGATTATAACTAAAAACCTGTTTCGAGCAAGCGACCATATCGTCGCTGTCTTACTGTTTGTGATAAAAAAAATTGTTTTATCCCAAGATGAACTTGAAAATATTTTTCGCTATGGTTTTGTGCAACCGAGTTTTTAGTAGATGAACTTTAGGTAGTACGTGTTCCGACCAAAGGTCACAAAAATAAACATTCCTACAAGCAAGATAGCAACGATCATTTATTATCGCTAAACTGTTACTAAGAGCTAAATATTTTTGAAAGCTTTGCCAAAAAAATTACGCACATAAACGTTATGTAAGATAGTATATCATATATTTTATTAAAGTATTGGAATCTGCGCTGTTGTTGTATAATGGAAGGTGTGCAAAGTATATATATTTCATTCTTTTTTATCTTCATATTGCTGTAAAGCGAAAAGTCTCTTGTAGACTTTTTGATGGAGGGCCTTGGTTTGGTACAGTCTGTTTGAGTTTTAAAATAGATTTGAGCATTGTGGTTTATTGCCTAGGAAAAAATTTTGCGACTATATTTTTAAAGCTATACAGAATATCACGCACAGGTTCCTAACCGGCACCTGTGGTGTATTATTCTAACTGAGTTGGACTCTGGTGCTCACATGCGAGTTAAAAACTTCAAATTAACACAGCAGCATCGAACGAATTAATGTATTTTTCGAGCTAGGGATTTCAACATAATCGGCAGACAGCCAACCTATCCAGCATGCAGTTTCTAAGTAATGTGTAACAAATGCAATTATGGCGTCAGTTATGTTTAGCTGTTCAAGAGGAACGACAGCGTCTAAGGTCTGATAGATCGGAAGTTGGTGAGCCAGAAAGTACCAGTGGCTGCGTTCCTGATATGCCTGCTCAACAGATTTTGGAAGCAGAGCTTCAGGTTGACAATAATCGTGAAAATATCAAGGTATGCTACGTGTTAACAAATATCATGCGCCGGGATATCAACGTAAATGTGAGTGACCACTTTACGATGTAGCAATATGGTTGTTCTGATAAACCAATCTAGCTTGTGCAATATGTATACGATATCTCTCAAATTATACGAAAATACCTATACCAAATCTTAACCATGAACCAAATACCTAAATAGTTTCTGAGCCAAAAAATGTAAGTCATTTTCAATGTCATCGGAAACCAGACACTTAACCTTTATTCAACTTGAAGTATGTACGGACGGTTTTGATCCAAAGTTTTAGTTTTTGCTAGTTAAATTACGAATATATTGGACTGTCACGAGGCAGGCAAAACTAAAGAGTCCTCACACGTTTTGGTTATGTGGAGATAATTTTACCGTTTTGACTATTTTATATTTTTCCGTCTCAATCTGTGTTGTGGAATGGTTTAATTTTACGTCTTATTACCTGTGCCGTCAGCTGAACAGTGCGTCTACTAATGTGCCGCGCCCCTTACTTTGTGATTTTGTGATTTTTCTTGCGTGGACTCTGTGGGGAAGGGTGTGTTGCTTTGTTCGCTGGTTTTGTTTGGTGTCAGAGGGTTGGGGGGGGTTGTTCTCTTGCATAATCTTTATAAAACGGCATTTTTTGTGCTGACTAAAGTTATCGCTTTGAATAACAGATCGAAATTTTATACAAAGCATGGAAACGTGCCAGCCAGAACAACGAAATTCTGTTATATGTGTGCTTAAAGTTGTTGTCGATTTAAGTTTATAATGTATATAAATTGAGTAATTAATATATAAATAGCTTTGACATATGCCCAGCGAGTAGCTGACTTCTAGATTAGTTGAAATGGAAGCGGAACGGGAACAGTTTGTAAATTTTAGCCGAAACCTAATTGCTCGTTGTGAGTGAACCGTGGGCTATTATGGTTATTTAATTGTATGAGTTCGTTGGTTTCATTATACATTTTGGTATCTCTTTGAGACGCTTCATCTAGCCAGAAACCCTAAATATAACAATTGCCTAAAGCTTTAGGGGCCGTCCGGATACTGTGAATATAATTACGTTTACATTGTGTAAATGCAATACGGCTAGACCAAGGGTCGTATCGTGTGAAAAATTATGCTCGAAATTATATTTGTTATGAAACTTGTGATTTATGAATCTCAAAATTTTTCATAGTTTTTATCACTGGAGGAACAAATAAAGGAATTTATGGATTTGATACTAATTTCTCCAAATTTAGGAAGAGGGGCGCTTATAGAGACCGAATTTTAGCCCGGAAAAAGCGCGAACAATTAGGAATTCTCCAAGAAATTTCAAGTCTCTAAGAAATTGTATTTTCTTTCGATTCAAGTCATTCTATTTTTTTACGAAAAAATCGCCTCAAATTAAGGTTACGACAGGCTCCATTTCCCCAGTTGTAAAGAGGGCCCCCGCTTGGGAAATCTCAAATCTTCCACACTTGTGAGGAGAAGCCACCGGTACATATTGACAATTGCAGCCAATATTGGTCTTAATGAATTACGGATGTATTATAGCCTCTTGGGGACTTAAGAAGCTTAGCTTGGGATCTTGAAATACACAATGACCTGGCGCCGTTTTCAGTCTCCGCGAAATTACTAGTGTTAAATAATCCTCATCTTTGTGCATTATTCGAAATGATCAAGTAAAGAGAAAGTGACCTCGTAGAAGTGCGAGCTTAATATGCCTTAAATTCAATGCCGATCCAATTAGTTTGAGTTTGATTTCGTAATATTCTCAGTCATGTGTTTTAAGCTCTGTGAAAGTGTAGTGTAGTTGGCATCGTCATACAGGTTTTTTGCGGTTCTAGCTAAATCTCAGCTGTTGTGATTCTGGCAGCTGGACAGTTGATGTTCATAAACTTAAAGCTATAAAGAAACCTAAAGATCCCATATTTGCTTAACCAAACTGTAGTTATGACGCTAAAAATTCATGAGTTGTCACTGGATGACAGTAGCCACTGTTATAAAGAGTCAGTGTCATATTGTTACACTGAGTGAAGAAGCTGGACACAAGGGCGTTGAGCTTCGCTTTTATTTAGAAAAGCATCTTAGATTTAGCACGCGTTTGTCGTCACATGAACACTCATTATGACAAAGGCTTAGGGATAATTTAAAGCTTGTAAATTTATCACAGCTCAGACTAAGATTCGAGATGAGAATATTGCTCACAGAACTGTTGCGTTTCATATGCGCTTTGGACTCATTATATTCATTTATTTCAGTTCGAGTCTTTCGGATGCTCGGAATCTATCTACTGTAAGCTAAAGGAGCTGATCAATTGAGCCTATATGATTCCACATTTCGTAGATCTTCCGACAGAAGACAGCCTAAGCTAAGGTTTCTATATGAGCCATGTACTAAGCTTAAGCCTAAATGGGGGATGCCGCCCCCCGAACCCCCGCTCTAAGCTGTTTTTTAACGTTGTAACGTCCGTCCCCTAAAGGTGACATGGGTCATTATATTCATTTATTACAGTTCGAGTCTTTCGGATGCTCTGAATCTATCTACTGCCAGCTAAAGGAGCTGATCAATTGGGCCTATATGATTCCACATTTCGTAGATCTTCCGACAGAAGACCAAGCTCTGTTGCTGCGTGATGGTGTGTTTCTTATATAGATTACATTAATTATGTTTACATATAACAATACTACTTTGTAAAGTAAGCGGCAATTTCGACCAATTTTGCGAAGGCAGATTTTTGAACTCTGATGCAACTGTTCACCAAATTCCTGGTTGTTGTTTGAAACTGAAGAGAATTACGTTTTCCGGCGAGATTTATATATCCAGCGTCCTATACTGATACCGTTTTATAAGATTTTATCTCGATTGTGAAACATTAGGGTCCAAGAATTTATCCAACTACATTTATGTATTGTTGCCAAATGTATAATTTGTCTCCTAATTGGTGTTAAAATTTCAACCAATACGTTGACTTTCACACAGACGAATTCGTTCATGTTTTCTCTAAGACAACTACTTTAATACTTAGCGAAACATGTTAGTAGGCCAAACACATGTTCTCACAAATGCCATTCTGTAAAACAATGCCGTTCATTCAAGAATTGTCGAAGTGGCAACTAACAAGTTTTACGGCTGCATGAACTTTATTGCAGAGTCCTTTAATAAACGCTTGCCGTTTTTCCGCAAAGTAATTCTTGAATTTGCAGATTTTCTCAGCGCAAATGTTGGGTTTGTGTCAGATAGGATAAACTAAAAATTTTCTGCCGTAACTCGCATCAAGAGACAGCGTATTCGTAACGACGAGACATGGTTGAAACGGCAAACAAAATGTAAATTTATAGAAATATATTGCTTCAGCTTTACTATTGTATAGTCTTACTTAGTATTGTATACTTACGTACGTTATTATAATGCCCTTAAAGATATCTTTGCCTTTGCCGTAATAAAATAAGCGATGTACCTAGTAAGAAACCGCGCCATCGAAACAAAGCCAACGTATTTAGCGATATCTAATTAAATTTGTATCTTGCGATCAATATTTATTTTTAGTAAGCGAGAGGATTACTTCTTTTTTCATTTTACCTATCTAAATGAAATTGGGAGTATTACAACAAGTTATTGCGAGACAAAATTCCCTCACAATAGAGTAAGCGCAGAGTCTATTAAAATAAGGTTACTGATTCGGGTTTTATGCAACTATAGTCGGACCTACGCTTCAGACTCTGACAATTCGTACTGACTACTCCCGTTCACTTGATTTCCAAAAATTTAGTAATAAAATAGGTTCATAGTATGGCATTGTATCGGAGAAACTATCACTCATGGAACATATACGAATTAATAAGGAGAAATACCCAAGCTTTAACACGATTTTTAGCATAAAAATACTGCTAAAATTGGGTAGAATTTCTATTTTTATAGAAAATTCTGTACCGTTTCAAATATTGTCACAACACTACTCTTTTGGATTCCAGAAAATTGTTAGCTGCACTTAAGGATTCTGGAAAATCTGAAATATTATCTATTTAGTCATTGTAGAGAACGCCGTTCTCTTCTACACAGTGCGGGCTATTTATTGTACTCGCAGTGTATCTGCAGCTACTGTAAAAGCTGGAGACTACTAAAAGCACGTGCCGCGCAGAATTCAATACATGGGTTTATACATTTAGTTTTCAGTGTTTTTATTAAGCAGTGATCTTGTAGCTTCTTAAAATGTAATAAACTGCCTCTGGCTCGTTTTTAAAGTACTTGTAAAATTTTTTCCCTGTACTGGAAATTCTGTTCAATTTAGCAGTATTTGGCTCCAAAATCTTGTGCTAACTGAATGATTTTACCATATGAATCCGTATAAGTATATAATTTTTATATCCAGCAAAAATATGGAAACCCGACATCAATTTCTATATAAGATTTTGTTAAGTAAAGAATTTGGGTATTGAGAAATCGGACACGTGACAATTGTTTCAGATAGAAACAAATTGTACATATGGATTTGTATTAGTATAACGTAGTTGTATTCTGCAACTACTCTGTATGGCACAGCTTTCGTGAATTATGCTTATATCATTGATAGTAAAACAAATCAAAGGTATTAATTTCTTTGGATGATTGCTGTATTGTTTGTCACTAGTTCGAAGTTTCACGATTGTTTAAATATTCTAGGAACATATTTATACGGATAAGCTATTCCAGTTTGAGATAAACTGTAACACGCTAGTGTTTAAATATTCTAGGAACATATTTATGGGGTCTAGCTATCCTATTATTTATTAAACGCATGAGTTATTATATTGCCGTGGCTAGTGGTCAGTGGAACATTGTAATAGCTGATTGAAAATAGTATGGTAACTCGAATATATCTTTATTTCATGATTCATCCCATTTCAAGCCAACAATTGACGCTTGATGCTTTGTCTTTTCTTGAAATTATTGCGTGAATAGTAAAATTATCGGGATCAACCACGTTGAGTAAGTAAATTGAAGTAGAAATTGGTCCACGCCTGAAATTACGGTTGCAGCTAAAGTTAACATTCCAACCGTAGATTACAGCGCCGAATAGAATGGCTATACCTACTTTCAGCTATTTTAAAAATTGACACTGCTGTTGGAGCATATTGATGTAGTAATTTATAACGTAACAAGCTGAAGCAAAATTACACCAGATTACCACTTTATCCAAATTAAGAAAATGGTTATAGGCATGAAAACTGGCAGCCGGAAAATTATTCGCATTGCGCGATGCTGAAGCCATTCAAGCAATTTCAGTTTGGCATAAACAGAATGTGTTGGAAAACCTGCATAATAAAAGATTGTATACAATTACGTTATAGCGATATTCACACTTTATACGCACAGTTTTGAGTAGTACGGTTGTCGCAACCACACAGTATATTTGGCGAGGCGCAGTATTAAAACCAATTTTTGAAGAGACAATATCTCTGTTCTAGACGGTTTTTTGTTCGTCTGTAACTTTACAATCGTGCATACTGTGTCTTCTTGATAAAGTGTCTTCAAACTGTTCGTAAACATTAGGTGCGCAGACGCGTCGACGAAATATTAGTCCTCATACACATTGATATCGGGCTTGTTATTCAGGTTAGCCTAGGTTCAGCCTTGGTTTCCTAATGAGGTTTCTATACCCTATCTTATCATTATCTACCTATCTAGGTTCACCTTAAATTATACTGGGTTTATGTAATAAATATAACTTTCATTTATAATTTCGGCTTTGTTTACAAGATACCGTATGCATGGCTAGTTTCTAGTTATTCTGGCTATGGAGTTAGCATCAAAATTTAGTGGTAAAGCCAACGATTATCCAGCGCCGCATAGCATGTTAATCCGGGGTCAAATCTGTGTGAAGCAGCACTGAAAACAGTTCGTTAAAAGCATTTGTTGCATCTTTTGGGACTGATTTTTATTAGTAGTGGGTTCGAGCTTGCTATATTCAAGATTAGTAGTTGACACAAACCGTAATATATTAAATTAGAAAAATTAAGAATGCAAATACACACCGAAATCAGACGTCTCTCCTAGTTTTTTGATACGCCGCCCTCTACTTTATGGCAAGAGTGCATTAGGGAAGAGTATGACACTTTCCTGCACTCACATGTTAGCCCGTGTTTGATGATACGGGCATTTTCGGCCTGACCCCCCAATTTCTGGACGGGTCGGTTTATAAACAGCTGCTTATCAACCGACCTCCCCTCAGAAATTTGGGGGGGAGGGTCCGACGTACCCCCAAAAAACTTTGGAGTGGTCCGAGCTGCCGAGCTACAGAAACTGGGGGGAGTCGGGGCATCTCGACCCCCCAGAAACTGGGGGTTAGACGGAAAGCACCCGTATCATCAAACACGGGCTAACATGTGAGTGCAGGGAAGTGTCATACTCTTTCCTAATGCACTCTTGGTTATAGCAATTGCGTTTGTCCATACTCCTAATTCGTTGGGTGCGTTCTAATAATGCTTTTATTATATGATTATTGCTATAATATCAACAGCAAAAGGCAGCATAAATAAATCCATCAACAGTATAGAATTGTTCTTATCTTTTCTCAGTTTATGAATTTATGATGGCTGGCATAGCACAGCTGCTATGAAGTTAAGTGATAATTTTATTCAATCGAACTGCAGAACTAGAATTTAGCATAAAAACGCAATTAGGCGCAAATATTTTCTATGGTAGATTTTAGGTTGGACGGAACTCATCGTTGCGAGTATTGCTTATATTTCATCTCTTCACTACCTTGTACTACCGTCTGGCCAAAGAATTACACGACCACAGCTGGCAATTGCTGATGAATCGTCGGTGCAACAGCAGACGTCCGCAGTTGTTGATTACGCTAGTACAAGTGGGAATTGCCTAATGTTCGATCGTATAACAACTGAGCTAACGGCAAAATTTCAAGAAAATCGCGTTGATCGCACCGAACTCGGCTGCTTAAAAACAATTGTGTTGTTCAATCAAGGTAAGCATAGCGGTTGTATATGAAGCAGTGCAAGTCGTTAAGTTTCATCAAAAACGAAGGAGATGCGATATAGGCTTGCGCCAAGGGGACAAAATGTCCTAGCTTTGGCTACAATAGCCTTCAACATTGGGGGAACCACGTCCTATTGCGGGCTTTGCTTGAGGATAGGAATTCCCATGTGAGTGGGAATAGGGCTTATTCCAATGGGAATTCCGTTCTTGCTGTTTGGATTTTTGGCATAAGTTTGACTATTTGTTAAAAATAGAAAACAAGCAACAAAAAATATGCTTTGATTCTGGAAACCCAGAGCAAATATATGTAAGTATCTTTATCGCTGCAAGCAGTACACAGAAATTGTTTCGCAATGTTGTAACATTGTCCCACCGTTATATATTAATGTAATCACCTATGCGGTGAGCATTGAAACGACACACAGGTTATACATGTATATATTGTATTAGTATATCCTCAAGGGTGATTAACACCTTGCCGTTTAGCTAATCCTGACATACATGCCTGTCGCATCTATCCGATGATTCGTTACCGCTGCCTGTGAGCCAGGAAAACTATGGACAGTATGGAAAAATGTAAAATGCAGCATAATTTGTTAATGTTTATACCTGATTATTAATGGTACAAAATTTTTCTTTCTTGGGCGGACCGTGGTCCGGCCTGTAGTTCAAATCGTCCCGAACCGACAAAGTCAAAAATTTAGTTTTAGCCAACAGATAGAAACGTTTTGTCCAACGATGCGTCTAGTTCACCGAGCCTTATTTTAGCTTCATCTCTGATCTAGGTTATGTCGCAACACGTACTAATGAAATAGATGGTATATAGCTCTTAGTATATAATAAATTTAATGTGTATAATATATAACACGCAAAATTTCTAAAATTTTAGCACACGTAAAGTTTGGATTGGTTTTATCAGGCTTTGTATATTCTCAAACTGTCGGTTGTTCTGAGGATAGACAGAATATTTGTCAACCCTGAAATCACGTTTTGGACTGGTAGCATATTCCGGATAGCTCAAAAAGCCATCGTGTATCAGCTTGGAGGGAGCTGATTCGCTTTGGGCTGCCACAGCGAATACATTTGATTTAGACTTCAGTACATTAATCTGTGTAATTATCCAAACGGTTTGTCTAGGCGGTTGTATTGCTCATATGCAAATTATAAAATGGAATTTGTATTGCGCGAACCTGTTCGCATAGCTAACGGATCAGTGGTCCGCCACAGTACATACAAATTTTCTTAAAAATTCAATGAATTGCTTGATTTTTTAACCATTTGCTTAGTTATAACAAGTGTGTGTAAAGGCAGAGAATGACACCATCCTACACTGGCCGCACTATAGTATTGAGCCGTTTTATTTACCAGCGTTATTGCTCATAAAATTTGTGGGATCTATGTGGCCGTGTTTAGAATGAGCCAAGAAGCAACAAATCCACAAAACAATTATGTGGTACCCACTTCAATATGTGTCCACTAAGATATTTAAGTACAAAAGTTTTGATTAGGGGTGTCAAATCCCATCGGCTTTGACCTTACGATATTTAAAACGGGCCGATTTAAATCGACTCACTTAGGCTGAGGTTGTTTCAGGTCGGCTGCTGCTTCAGAATAAGGTTGATCCGAATTCAATAAGCCCTAAATCTTAGTTGCAGTTAGTGCTTGATGATGAGTTGGTAAATATGGTTACTACTTAACATGTTCCTAACAAATAGTTACTTTTGCTATATACTAATCGAACAATAAATTAAACCCATTTTGTGATTGACATTTTAAGTTCTAACCCTGCTCTAACATTCACCGTAACCCCAGTTGAAATTGATATTTTTGGTTCCAAGTTCGAGCCAAACTCGTTTGGAATTGGCCGATCTAAAACGAGCTCTTACTGAGCAATAATTGATTTAAATAGATTATTTTCAAAGCGGGGAAACTTAAGGCTGTTCGGATTTGTCGCCCAAAGTCGAAATGTTTTTAATTTTAACCATATTTATGGGCACATCTTACTGTAGCTCCCAAACAAACTATAAATATAACATAAAATTGCGCTGTAATGTGGCCTGATTGGGGCGCAACCCAACTATAAAACTATAAACTGAACTAAGCAATAAAGCTTGACTTCAACTAAACTGAGGTGACAGTTTCAATGACCTGGAACGAGTGTTTGGCACTGGCTGGCTTTGAAGTCAATCGGCCGGCCTACGGCCAATGGACGGCTGATTGCCAAGAAAAGACTGCACTAATTATCAGTCGCACATAGTTTTGAAATGCATCTTCAATCATTTTAATTGGACAGCGCTGCCAGAAGATTTTCGGCGTATTTGAAGCACTAAATTAAGCAGAACTGTATCTTGTTACTCTAAGGTGACTCTCGATTCGGATTATTTTAAAAACGGTTTTGTTTCAGATGTTGAGGGTCTTTATAGTGTGCCAGCCGTCGAATCGTTCCGAGAAAAAGTTTACTGCTGCCTTGAAGATTACTGCAAGCAGCAACACCCATCTTCTGCTAGTCGATTTGCGAAGCTTTTGCTAAGGCTTCCGGCGCTAAGGTCTATTTCGCTCAAATGCAACGCAGATTCATCAGTTAAATTTATACCCCAGCCGCCTGCTTTGTCAACGTTTGTCGCGTCGTTGAATCGGACCATGACGCACTTGATTACAGCAACGTCGCGGCAACATCATGATCGTTTCTTTGAAACTAAGTTTGTACTATAATGGAACTTAATTTCTTTGGACTAAGTCAAGAAGTGGTCAGCTGGATGATTTTTAAGAAAGTCGGTTTTGTCTTAAAAATAAAATCTTGTTACCTTAAGTAAAATATATCAGTATAAATTCGCCTTGCCATACAATAATGCTCGTACAAGCTAGAATTCACGACTGCCTTAATTCATAGTATCTATACAAACGATTATTCATTTGATTTCGAGCAGATTTCTCATTTGAAGCATTTGGATGTGTTCAATTTTAAAGCACGGTAATTTATTGCATTCTTTCGTGATCAAGATTCTTTTCACCATTTATGTGGTGACATCTCCAGCCGAGCGGGAATAATCCAGTTACGATAAGTGATCAAATTCCTTATATGAATAGAAACGCGAAAATAACATTGATCTTTAAATAATTTTTTAATTGAAGCGGAGCGGGGAAGCGATCAGAGTTCCCACTGAGAAAGCTAAGGGAAATAGTGAAAATTTCTTTGTTGTCTGTCACTGTCATTCATAACTCATCTTCAAATGGACAAATTTCGATAGAGTTTTTTGTTCCATAGCTGAAGTGATGACGATGTGCACTTTAGTTGAATCTGAACAGCTCCGACCCATCTTCCTGGCCAAAAAGGCAAAAACATGGTTTTAAAAAGTTCTTTTCCAAATATGGCCAGACAGGTGCCAGGGTTTCGCGGTCCATATCTCGCGATATTGGCTTCCTATCGAAAATGGAGAATAAATTCATACATATCTACAGTTTCTGACAACGCCTGAAGTTGTAGGACTACTCGCTGGGCCGCTGTGGGACCTGATATGGTTTGTCGACTCTTTACCAGAAATAGAAATTTTTAAAATTTAGACGTGTTTTACATTAAATGAGTGCCAGTTAGGTTATCAGACACGCTTAATATTATGATTTTGCTATCTATAGTTCAAGTAGAGTACATTATACCTTTTTGTGGGGTTTAAAGGGTTTTGCGATATAGGAACCCGATTTTCAAAATGTAGTGCGTTTTCATTTGTTTAGGTATGCATTGCGTTAAAGGTATTGAGAATGGTCTATATGTAGGTTTCTCTGAACGCTAAATACAATTATTTGGTTATTCAGAGTCCAGCGTGCATTTTTCAGTGGGCTTAGGATTAATTAACCCATTATAGTCGGTCTTCAGTAGTTTGGTTCATGGTATCAAAAATAGTCGGGATATCTATGTTTTTCGGCATTTTGAATGCAATGGTTTGGTTACATATATAGTGATCAGCGCGTATATTTAATGCGTTTTCAAAGGTTCTAGGGGGTTTACGGCCAATGAACCGGATTTTCAGAATATCATCTGTCAAAAGTAGTTTCGGTATGTATTGCGTAGAGCTGTATATATTGTTACAGAGGTGTTAGGGTGGTATATGCATCGATCACAGCATACGACAAGTGATTACACAAAATTATAAATTAAAAGTTAAACAACCCTTGGTGCATTTCGCCATCGCTTGCTAGACACTAGTATAAATTAGTTATAATAGAAATATATTATCAATTTAATATAAATCTTTTGTGTGGTTAAATTTCAGTTCATAGGATTCATTACTATTCCGATATGTAGTCGTCGAAAAACTCCTTTCGATAGGTTATATATTGCAAATGTGTACATGTTCGCATTTTCACATTGCGTTGGATTCGAAATGGCATGCACAAATTTTTTGACCGAATCGGATGCTGTAGTTTGAAAAAATGCATGTACAACAAATACACACTTATACGGCAGCTGAAGAATTTGGTCAAATGGGATCGGATGAAATGTGAATACTATCATAGTCATAGTGTTATAAAAGTTTCGTATTTGTTTGAAACCATCTTCGTTTCAGCAGCTGTAATTCCATTGACAATGTGAACATTAGTAACCATGTCAGGCTCTTAATAAAACATATAAAATATTTCTAACGTTGTGTTCCATGCCGGCAAAACTCATTTACATTTACATGAATGCGCCTATTGCCGAATAGTCTCCAGAAAGTGATAAAATGCTTTTGTCACAGATGAGATCGTTTTGGAAAAACATTACACTCTCCGGGATCTGTGACTATGCCATACCAAAAGGTGACCTAGCTGCTATATAAAACCCACTTATTACCATTGGGTTTACCCTATGCAATACTAAACATTAATTCTACAAAAAGTAGGTTTGACCCCTATAGTTTTTGAACTCATAAATGGAACGTTCGTATGTTCTGGCAAGATATAGGAGCGTTTAACCGTCGCCTAGGAATCGTGCACCGATTGCGTCAGGCACAAAGATGCACCGTAAAACACGCCAAATTGGAAAACATTTAGTTATTATTTTTCTGCTTAATATGGATCAACTTGTTTTTGGTTACAGCATTAATGTAAATTTCTATAACCACAATAAGCACAACTTACTCACAAGCGAATAATGCGGCGTTCACGTTATAATGTCCCCAACGTTTGGAACCTATGTACCCCACACAGTGTCAGACACACTGTTGAGAACAGGGTGTCTTAGACACCCCCATGTTTTTAATAATTTTTTTCAACGGTAGCTAGTTACGCGTATTACCACTCGCCGACAGTGTAAGGCACACCGTGTCTTCTGGCAGTTTTATTGACACTGTTCGGAATTATTTGAGCAATGTTCATATGGGCTAGATACAAATATCGAGAATTTAGGAAAAACTCCACAGAACAGTTGACTAATAAACCGCATTCGCTACAGACGGTGTCCGTTATAGTTAATTCGCGCCAAATTGGTAGCTAAGCGTGTGTACGACACTGTCTAGAAAGAATTTAGTAGCTAAGGGTGTGTCGTACACCCTCGGCATTTTATTTACAGTATGTGTGTCACCCTGACTGTCTATACGGTAGGGTCGCGACTATAGGGGGTCAAAAGTTCCAAACAGCGGGGACATTATAACGTGAACGTCGCATAAGTTTTTTGCTTTATATTGCGATTAACCATTGCCACATTATTAAAAACGTTTGTACGTCTCCTTTTCTATGAGTTTTAGATCAAAATCAAGTAGAATTTTATTGTTTCTACTTGGAACATTCAAATCAAAAAATTCCACAATACTGGTTTACTGTGGTATGATTTGAAATGTATTTAAAACAATTCTACTTGGTTTAATCTTTTCATGCCACCTGAGTCCAAATGAACCTAACGCACATTCCGATTCCTTGTGTTTATGAGTCTGCCGTTGCCGTATTGTTGTAGTATCCTGTACGTTTGCACGTGTGGTTGTTATTCACTCGCGTTTTGAAGTTCAAGGAACCGAGCAACAGCTCCCAGACACCTTAACGTTTTTTGTATGCAAGTTTCACCCGAACGTCCCGTTTTCGATCCCTAGCGCCGAAGAGAGTTTGTCAAACTTTGCACAATACACAAATTAAATATGACATGAAAAGGTTTTTAATAGTATAGTAAATGTGCCTAAATTTCGTCAGAAAAATGCACAAAAAGAGAAAAATTATATGCTCAACATTAAGCTACAATACCTATTGTCGTACTTCTGGTGTATTAATATGTGCAATACTCGGATTGGAATTTCTTTGAGGATTTTGTCATTAGGGTGCTAACAATTGACCAGTTCCTGTTTTCGAGGCCAAGTAGTTGTTGCAGAATCAATGCTAAATTCTCCTGATACACATGGGATGCCTTTCGTAGTAGGTGCCACCATCCTGAAATGTGCTTCGTTTAATTCGTTATCGGCGTCAACATCGTACTAATTTTATATATACCGCCCCAGGAACATGATTGAAAGACTGGAATGAGACCTCAAATAGATCGTGAGATGTGTTTAAAAGAATAATTTCTGACCTAACGTATTGTACAGTCCAAGATTCCGCAAAACGAGTAGCGCTCAAAGGAAATCATATCGATATTCTCCTATGAATTTCGAAATGATCGTTGCAACTTGCCACAGGTTTCATCATTTCCCTGATTATTCACGTAAATCTCTATAGCTGAAAACATCTGATGCGCTGAGTTTATGGTCCGGAAATGAAAACGTATAGATAGAAGTTTGTATTCTGGTATAGACAGAACTTTGTATTATGATATAAGCAAGCCAAACAGCACATCAGTGTTATCACTGTCGCCGTTCTATTAGAGGTGAGAGTGGACCAAAAATTTTCAGCCCGATAAAAATCTCGGTCGATGTAAACTTTAGGGCCTTATCTGAAATGCATGCTATGCCGTTTCCGATATACTAACCCTAAGCAAAGGTTTCTATATGATCCAAGTACTAAGCCTAAGTCGGGGACTGCCGCCCACGAACCCCCCGCTCTGAGCTGTTCTTTTTTCTAACGTTATAACAAAATCTCGGTTGGCATTCAAGAATATAGCCTCGACACTTCCTGTTTATAACTGGGTCTCGGTTCAGCCGCGGTAGAAATTCACATCTCCGAAATATACCAGCCAGTCTCATATTGTATACCAGTGGAATTGCGGAGTTCGACAGCTCACTGGTAACAGGTAGGATTGGGTTAAATCCTGATATAAATATTTATCTTAGATTCCAACCCAACAATTTGTTGCTTTGTTTCGGGGGCCGTCGAGCTGATTTAACAAAACATGAAACTAAACGTCATATTTCCTGAGGCAAAATTCTTGAAACAAACTCAAACTTTTCGAGCTGTATCATAAAATTAGTTTCCGCCAGAGAAAGAATTTCTAAACATTTCACATGTTAAACATTCGAAAAAAACTAAACGGACCTCTCAGTATTTCTATGTTTCAATACTACGGGCTAAGTGCTATTGAAATATCAAATTCAAAGGTCGACCTTATTTGAATCATATTTTAAAATGTAAATGCTATATTAAAGTCCAACAACGAGTTGTGCTTACAGGCTGCGCAGCCTAAATGCATACACACATGGGTGAGGTTGAAAGTCAACCCGCGAGGTGGGGGGAAATTCGTTTCCAATGGGATCAATAGGTCGGTTGGAGGGGGAAGTCGTCAAAGATAAATTTCCGAAATAATTAGGACTCAAAGTTTTTAAATTTTGCAAGATTTTCTCAGTTTTGGCCAATTTTCCCACAATTTTCGTTAATTTCGCTCAAGTTTTGGTCATTCCCTCAGATTTTTTCCTATCTGCCAAACTTTTCCGAACGCCCTAGGCGGTGGGCAAGGGGGAAAAGTACAGTGACGGAGCGTCTGCGGGACCGACTACCTCCCAGTGCTGGACAATTCGCGACGGCAATAGGGGTTTGAGCCTCAGCAGGATAATCCCCTCGCCCTCTGTGAGCATGTCTGATACGTGAAAGTATTACATATATAATGTTACTCTACTTTTACGGACAAGAACAAACCATCCCTTCCCGGGCTGGTTCACACAACTGTCGGCCCATAGGTACCACATTTTGGGCCCGCCCGTTTGTACTCGTGGGTCGGCCCATCCGAACCGGTGCCGACTTGATCGAGCAGCAAGCCAAATTTCGAAAGAGAGACGAGCGAATGAGAAGCAGTCATTTATGGCGAGCGTTTACGCCTGGTTCCCATATCAGTGTTTACAACGTCAAAGCATTTATTTAATACAATAATGAAAAATATATGATTTCTACGCTAATCACACAGCATGGTACGACGCGTATTTCAGTGCCTCACGTATCTGATCAATGATTGTGTTTGTGTATAACAGTGGTGAAATCGATATCAATGCAAAACGCCATAATAAATCGTCCTGACCTCATTTGTACGATGTAAAGAATTCAACGTGGTAAACTCAACAGCCCTATTCTATGCTATTAACTTTTTCGCAAAATATTACTTCATGTGGGAGCTTGAACTCAGTAAAACGTGGTCATGAAATTTTTTGCCTTCACCGGGGACCCATGTTCGAAATAAAATGCGAAAGTAGGTTTTGTAAGTTGATCCATTTTAGATGCGATTGGAATTATATTGTAATCGTAATATTTGTGGCATACTTCGATACGCCGGTGGATCGTGAACATAGCTATGCAATTCAGCATCATTTTACGAACGCAAACAAACGTGCTAAATCGTAGATTGCTAAAAGAATTGAAATAGAATTGCTAAAAGATACACGAGTACGTAGATTGTGTTCGTACACCATGAAGCCGATTGTAATGGTTTGTATAGTCAGAGTTTATTGGAACCATAAGTATTATATAGTCACTTATTTATATGATAATTAAACCCAAAAGCTGGAATTGTATATACACATATATTGTATAAAATCATTACTCTTGTTATTGATATCTGACTTTAGTTATGATAATTACATATCATCTACTATCCGAAAGCTAAGTAGTAACTTAAGCGGGATATATAAACAAAAGGGAATTTCATTATGCCATGTGCAAATTTATCACATGACTGCATATCACTGGCATACGTCTAGTATTTAACGAATTAAATAAACGTTGCTCAAAATAATTTTATACTATTCATCTAATCCCAGGTACTGACATGTAAATCAACATTTCGTGAACGTCCTACTGTAGCCCGCGTGAGTCCTACCTAAGACTAAAGGTTACTCAATTTGGATACTAACTAACAACAGTCAATTTTCAACTTTAAGCTCAGCTTTTATTTTGTTTAATGGTGGGGTTTTCATTTACTCGCCAAGGGGGTATTATGTATTCCAGCCAGGTTCTCTTCGAGATATTAATGCCCGTTTTATCTTTACTAACCCAAAACACCATGTAAAACACAAACTCATGCAATAAAGAAACAATGTATACTTACTTATGTTAAGTACAGGTGTAATAACGGTGACGCAGCTGCATGGCGCAACTTCCTAACACCGGGCTATCATAACCTCAAGGGTGGACCCTAAGTTCTCTATTTCAGCCACTTTTCTTGGTCAGACCCAAGAAGTTACGGAGCTTAGTAGGCCGCAGGCGCGCTTCACGGGGTGTGTTCGGACCCCGCCCGATTGGTTGCGCACGTGTCTAATATCCTGGTATGATCGCTGAGGTCCCCCAGGGAGGTTGACACCGAAACCTGCTCACAGGTCATAATGTCAAACCGATGTTCCGTGTCCTAATCTAATGGAAGTTGTTTTTGTCTAGCGTAGATTAAAGAAAAATGCGTGATGAGTTGGGTTTTGTAAGGTAAATTTTGAGTTTTGCTCAGTTTATCCTCAGCCGAACACTTAGTCAGTTGTAGCCATATGGCCCCCACAGGGTTCCGACATGCCCTGAGAGTTTAACGTCGGACTAACTATTTGGTATCATGATAACCTTGACTGTGTTAGTATTGAGTGATAGGATTTTCCTAATAAATTTCGTAATTCTGCTGAGTATGATCATTTCACGAGCGAGTCGAATAGATAATTCTGTGGACCTCCCTCGCCATAATTTCGTCTCTATCGTAAACAAACAATGG
The DNA here is from genome assembly GCA_030248225.1 of Trileptium ribeirensis. Classification (NCBI taxonomy): domain Eukaryota; kingdom Metazoa; phylum Nematoda; class Enoplea; order Enoplida; family Thoracostomopsidae; genus Trileptium; species Trileptium ribeirensis. The sequence goes on along the minus strand of JASANE010004048.1, from coordinate 6,676 downwards.
TGGCGAACCGCACGTGTCAGGGCTTGGAATGTCCCCTTCGTCAAGCCGTAACACGCAGGGTTGGCCCGTCCACCCGGACGCACTTATAGCGCTTGCACATCAACAACACTGGACACTAGGAACGATTTTCAACGGTTTATTCCAAATAATGTACAATACGGATCAAATACAAGCGGTTGTAACATTATACAAGCGGAAACTTTGAGACAGTCGTGCTCGTTCATTCCCTTGTCCGCGTCTAGTCGGGGCGCGAGGCGGTGTGAGCGAGTACGTTCCCGGAAAATACCGGACCAGAATCTATACCCAAGTCCGCTGGGGCTCAGGGTATGTGTCATGGCACGCTTCGAAGTTCGCTCTCTATGACGCGGCGTGATACGGGTGAAGGGAGAATATGGGGAGAACTCGAGCAACGTCCTAGGTTCATCGCAGGACTGACTAACGAAGCAAGCTAGGCGGGCCGCTCGGATGCCGACCCGTACGGAGGTCGACTGCATACGATGGCAGCTACGCGGGTTCGGGTACATAAATGAGTTTCCTTCATAGAAAAAGGTACCGATCAAAGCATAGCAGGAATAGCACTTCATAGTACAGATCAGGGCAAGGTTATATTAATCAGAAACATTATGGTACAATTGTTCGGTGCGTGACTAGGAATAGTTACGCAGTCACAGTACAAGCGAGCGAACAATAACAATGATCATGGCGTAGAAAAGATATCAATATGTTAGATCGGAGTACGATAATTCCGTTTGGTGTACACTCTTAATCATGCCAGTCCTGTATATCGTCCATATCGAGTTTCTCAGAACGTTTCGTCCTCAAGACCAACTCTGGAGCTAATTTCCGATTGCTTGTGTCTCATTGTTTGCAGTGGTCCAGCCACGAGTTTGATTATCCTGAGTCCTTAAAATTCACGTCAGTTTAGCCCATAACAGTGAGGGTTGATTTCGATGGTGGGGTAGTAGTTAAGTTGCGTACTAATTGTCGGAGGGCGTTGTTTTACTCATGACAATGGGTCGCCCTTATTCGCATTTCGACGATCCTCAAAAGAGCGTGCACAGGCCATCGCCATCTTCCACAATCCGCCAGGCGATCAACGTCGCTGGCCTACCAGTTTAGAGCGGGTCATGGTTCCTACACCATAATCTTGACTAGGGTTGCACTCGGGGGAGCGTTTTTAATGTCGGAACCTGGGGAAGACGCGTCTGCGTCCTTTTTGGTTGGCGTTTCTTTGGTTTGTTCCTTTCCCTTCCTTTTGCTGCTGTTGCCGTTCTATTCTTTTCTGTCCTCTCTCTATAACTTATAACCCTTATCCTATGGCCTTAATACACTGTACGCATCGAAATTGTACAGTGCCTCAACTGCACTATCAAAATTGTGCAGTTGAGTTATTACTAAAATTTTAATGAAATTCCTCAGAACTCGATAGTCGAGTGGTTAGTACTGAGATTTCTGCAACGGGCTTAATTTCCCCGTGCAGGATCGAAACTCAACAAGGGAAAATGAAAAAGGAGAGAGAGGAAAACAGCAAAAATCAAAGCGAGGGCATACATAGTACATAGCCTAACGGGCAACCCGTGATAAAATAGAAAATTGCTTAAACTCAGCGATCAAGTCGCTCCAAAAAGAAAACGGGGTTTTGCACTTGCTCGGTCTGAGGTCAAAACGATTCGCGAGAGGTCGGGATTTTGTCTTTGCTGCTAAGTGGGTCTAGTGATTTTGTTTTAAACCTGGAACATCTTAGCGAGCCTTTGAAAACGTGTACGGCGGCCGCTTGAGGCGTCTAGCCGTGCTGCTGGTTTATTTTAGTGGCTGAGCGTTTCCTACAGATTAACCACGTGTGTACGTGGTACTGAACTTTAGTATTTTTTTTGTAGTCTGGCCAGGGCGATTTTGAGGCAATCGTTTTAAAGCCGTATCCAAGAGAATATCCTAACAAATGGTATCGTAGGGTTGACGTGGACTCGGGCAGTCCGGGGTTGATTCCTATTCAATGTTAGTAATGAGCTCTTCATAGTGTACAAACCGAAAACAGGCAAATCGTACCAAATACACGTATATAAGTCGCTCCTAGTGGAGTGCCAACACCTTACGCTCACGCTGGAATCACTTAGAATTTGTTTGGTCTTTTATATTCCCCAAATTCGCTTAGCTCAAGCTGATAAACGAAATTTTGAGGGCTTCCTAAAGCCCGACAGAGGCTAGTCCCCTGTCCCTATCTGCAAAGTCAGTCCGAGCTCAAGCAGCGGCATGAGCATCGAACGGTCCACTAAGCTATAAATTTGTAAACCAGAAACGTGAATAAATAAGCCTGTCCCTATAACTAGTCGGGGAAATTTTACCGTGGTCGGCTCATCAAAAATTCTACTACCCTAACTCAAGAGAAATAAACCATGCAAAAGCATGGACGAGAGGCGTCCATTTGTGATTTGTTTGCATATGACCACGGGGAATCAGAACTACTTCGACTTTTGTGTTCACAACTTAATATCCTCCGTGTATTCGCTCGCGATGCCTAAACGGAACTCGACTCGAGAAGGTTTGTCAAAGAACATGTAAAAGTGTACTCAGTTGACGAGGGGAAATAAGACGTCCTCCGACGGGCGTCTGGTCAAGCTATCGAAGGTAGAAAACGTGCGCCTGCTAATCAAGTTTCAACGGTCTGTTACATCTCGATCTGGGGAAAATAAGCCCCATTCACTCTGTCCTCTTCCTGACTTACAACCTTCGATCCGGGACAGCGATAGCTAGTCCCCTTCCGCGAGACGAAAGATGTCTACGCGGGTCCTCCGTCGGTCGAATCCCATTCCAAACGCAAGTCGAAAAACAGAAACACGAAAGAGTAACAAAAGCCGTGAAACCATATAACAAAGTCAAGCGTCGGAGCCGGTCAGTAAAGTCGACCGAACTCCGCGCTGCCGAAGTCGAACTGATTCCATGAGACGACGCGGTAGTCGTCGCTTCAAAATTTTCAGCTATGTTAAAAGATAGCGATGTTGTCGCTATCCAATCGGAGAAGCTCTTTCAACGCCCACTTTTTCGAGTTCAAACCCGGGCACCCAATCGAAAAATTCCCCAAATTTTGATTTTGACAGCTATCGTAAACCCTGGGTCCCCTTTAGAGAGAGTCGGCTTCAATCGAAATCGCCGACATCAAATTTGAACCCTCCGATTACTCGGAGGTCGACCATCTGTGAGTTTTCTCCAAAGTTCTCCGATTTTAGCCCATCTGTACCCCCAAATTCTTGTCAGAAACTTGTCTAAAACCCATTACTCAGATCTTTTAAACCTCTTACCTAACTTAGATTGGTCGTTATCCCCCAACTGTCCCACGAAAATGGTTAAATCACCCGTCAAATTTAAAATTTCGAAGCCAAGTTTGGTGTATTAGCATGCTTGGAGTAAGCTGGAATCTGTCTTTTCTGTGTTCTTGTCCTCATCCATCAAATTTTCCCCCCAGCTAACTCGCCGACTTAAAGCCAAATCTCTGCTATTTAGCGAGTTAGCTGCCTCATCCATCACCTAATTAAGCTTAACAAGAGTCCATCTGGGGTTAAATCTTGTCGCCCTATCCATGGATAAACGTGCAAACATTGCACGTTTATATGTCGGCTTACAAGATAAAGCCAAACATTCCTAGCATTCCTGGCTTTCCTAGCTAAATTTCAAATATCCCGACAGGACGTCTTTAGACGTCCCGAAGGGGGGGCACCTAAGATGGGAATGAGCTGATTTCGCGGTCATGGGTGCAGCCCATTCCTATGTATCTTTTGACCTACCGGGGGTCCCATTCAGGAACTCCCAGGGGGCACGGGAGGGCCCTAAACATGCCCCCCGTCCGTCTTAGTCCTATGCGTCCAGTCCGTCCGTAAAACTTATAAATTTAAGAGAATTTTGTATGTCCTGTCCTCGGTTGTCCCGTTTTTTTGTCACGTCCTTATGTACTATATATATCTATATATCTCTAAATATATACACATACATATATGCACACAATACTCATGAACACATAAACACACTACACATGAGACACACAGGCGACCTGAGCGACAGAAAGGTCGCTCAAGTTCACACTAGAAACATGCAGAACCACAACAACAACAACAACAACAACAACATCAGCACAACCACAACAGCACAGCGACAACAACAACAACAACGACACGCGCACACACACACACACTACAGCCACAGCGACAGCAGCAACGACAACCGACAAAAAAGGTCGGTTAGAGAGAGTGAAAAGAAAAAGGAAAAACGGCAAAGAAAGGGCGCGGGAAGGGAGTCAGGACAGGGGGTTCCCGCGGGAATTTCGAGGGGCTGGGGCGAAATTCGGTCCCAGGACGAAGAACGGGGCCGAACGATACCAAACACGAGGGGGGTAGACGCAGTGGCGGGTCGGGACCCAATTTTGGGTTCCGGCATATATTAGTATACGGGGTTTCAGCGGGCTCTCCCGCGCTAACGGCTGGGCGGAACGACGCCCGCCGGGCATCGTTGAACTCGCCTCGGAAAGGCGATTCGAACGAGGGGTGTTTTCCCTGCCTTATCGGCAGCGGGTAGAGGGGCACTAAAATCACGACTGATAAAGAGAGTGTCGATAATGGTGGGGGCACGTTGTCGGCCGTCCCGGGTTAACGGGGCGACTGACGGAGACCCGCCGGGCATCGTTGAAGATGTCTCGACGTGGCGAATGCGATGAGGGGCGTTTTGCCTACTTTTGGGTTGGGGTTAAATTTTCGGTTGGTCTGTACCCACTTGCAGTCGGTATGCCAAATTTGGGGGGGCACTTTATCGGTCAGAACGGGCTAACGCGAAGTCGGACAAAGACCCGCCGGACATCGTTGTACTCGCCAGGAGCAGGCGAATAGAATGAGGGGTCGCATGAGCACATTTAGGGTCGGGGGTCAAATACGGAGTTGGTACAGAACAGGCGGAATTTTATGTTGAATTTCCGTGGTACGGTATAAAACAGGGAAATGAGTGATCTAGCGGCGGAATGACTGGTCGGATCGAGACCCGCGTGGCCTCGCCAGATGCCTAGATGGGTAGACTACTTGGAAACACGCATACGTTCACTCACTGGTCCGATGGTAACCAGAAAAACCAGTTGTTAGCATGGTGGTCAGGCAATTTTGGGCGTCAAACGATGCCATAAAAAGGTTTTGATACGGTGGGGCGGAAAAATAGACACACCGAGTCACGAAGGTCACGCAATACACATATATATGCATAATTATATTTCCATATAAGCCTAGGTTATGCCCACTCGGAACCATGGTCTCCAGCCAAACCTAGCGTAAGTATCGGCTGTTAATTGAATGTTTACCCGTTTGTCCCTAGAATATCTCAGGAAATCCTACAGCGATCTGCGATGTTGCGAGCTCGTTCGAGAGCCCGAAAAATTCTCTACCGAAACGTACTCGGGACATTTTCGGTAAATCTGAACCGTTGGACGGTTACGGACCGATAAACAGGCCCGAGGTCCGTTATTTCCGAATAATCGGAAACTACCGTAACCCATTTGTTTCAGCTTACTTTTGTGACCATTAGGCTATAGTTCGCTTGAACCAGGTAAAGTTGCTAGTCCTGATTTCGATTACTTCCCGATCCCTTAAATTGTCAAAGGCCTCCTATTCCCGGACGGTCAGAAATTTGAACTTTCAGTGGAGAAACATGGGCTGTTGGTCGAGTTCCGTTTGGATGCTCTGTCCTAGCCAGTGAAATACTATCCTACATTTTTATCTTTCTAAATCTAACCAGATGAGCGAAGCCGGTTCCCTCTGGGCTCAGTGGCGCCTTATCCGGCTACACAATCATAAAACAGGTCATGCAATAACGGGTTATATCAATGATAAAAGCATAGCAACGGCGAAAATACATGCATAATATAACAATACGAAACGCAATTGTCGGTACCCATGGCACCCGGTCACACCACATGAAAACCTGGTTCCCGTAAACTTCTATCCAGTCCGATTTGAGGCTAGTTTAAGCAGACTTAACGTCGGAATCGTGTGAGAGACGCGTAACGGGCCGGAACGGGCCTGTTACATCTCTTATATTTTTAAATGGAAATTTTCGCACTTAATTATTCTGGTTGGAACAATGTTCTCTAGTTAAGTTTCTTATGATCAGAGTTCCTGCCTACACGGGGGCCCCCGACGACTAAGACCCCTTTCAAAAGGATCATGTGTGGCTACTCTGACGGGTAACCTGTGCTCTATGACCCCACAAGTAAGTTAAGCCATATGTACAGATAATATGGTACACAAGAATTCTAGTTTGCTAGTTTAATTTATGTTATTGTCAGCATATCTCGTTGGCCATTGCTGGTCTTAGTCCTGGCCTACTAAATTTTGAAAGTGGTTGCCTTTGGAGATTTTCTCAAGGATGTTATTCGGTGCAAATTTAGCCATATTTCCGATGAGTCCTCCTTGGTTCCTAATAGTTTCTGTATCCTGAAAAGTCCTCCTCTTATATTTTATAAAGGACAAAAAGGACTTTTTACTATATTTTGAGAAGTTTTCCAACTAGTCACAATCGATTTTCTGCCATGGTGCCATGGTACACATATACAAACGGGCATCTTATATAACCATTATAAATACAAAATGAATGACAACATAAGATGTTCATATATAATAACAATAGGATGGCATGATTACGATTGTCC
>JASANE010004047.1:0-29032 GCA_030248225.1 Trileptium ribeirensis | reverse complement strand
AACCGGAACCGAAATTTACCGGAACTAGCAACCGGAACCGTCCATTTAAGCCGGAACCGGAACCTAGTTTTCGAAATTTATATATAGTATAACAGATGACGGAAGAAATGAAGGTTATAGTGGATTTAAATGTATTTAAAAATTAGTTTTACATTAAACTTAATGTATTGCGATGGTATTATTGCCTTTCTGAAACTTTAAAGAGACTGAGGAAGCTAATAATGTTTATTTATCGATCAACACGTCGGTTTTTGGACATTCAGAGCAAAAATGTCTTCCACTATATACCATTGCGTATACTGCGTCAAATCGAATGTGCTTACAAAGCTTGGAGCGTAGAATACACACTTTTGCTCTGTCTCTTTAGTCGCCTCTCTTTACTACACATACATTTGTTGCATGTTCTTCTGTAGGAAACTTAAAATGATTGGTTTATATGATTCTAGGAGAAAATAATAGATAGAAGGTAATTTTCTGCTCAGTGGTCAGAGACACTGTTTAGGCTAGCGTTGGATAAACAGTGCCCGTCAGTTAGATCATAATGATGATAACTTTGTAATCAGAATGCTATAAACGAGACACACTGTGATGCTGCTCGCACTGTTTCAATAAATACAGTTCAATGCCAAGAAAGTAGTTTCTAGCCTGTGTTGCAGATAACGTTAGTTTAATTCAATTTAGACTGATTTTACCGAGTTTACAAGCGCACTGGCGGATGCTTGACGCAATTAATGTTAGCCAAACAGACCCTAAGTACTTCTCTGTAAGCCATATTCTGTTACCGAGTTGGACCGGTTTAATTCAAACGTATCCCACAGACTTCTGGATGCTGTAAATAGCTGCTACAAGCATCGACCTGGCTTTGATTTAACAAACTCCTGCAGGTTATTATGAAAAATTCCTGCTCAAATTGCCCTACTTACGTTTCACACGGCAAATTGGTTAGTTAAAATTTTCTTTTGCTTGGTTGTACTGGAGCTTGATCATTGTATAATATATATTACATATGTTTGGATTACAGGATGAAGCAAAAAACGTGGAAAAATTTCAAGCAAAATTCTTTGAAACCGGAATTCCGGTTCCGGTATGGTTTTTGCCTTTTGCCGGAACCGCAACCGGAACACGATTTTCGCCGGAACCGGAATTCCGGTTACGCCCTGCTAATGCCGTCTGTAACCTATACACTTAATATTAGAATTTGGCTTTAACCTTGACGTGACTGTAAATTTGATGGTCAAATTATATAGTTGACATTTTAAATCAAATGTTTTTCTATGATCCGTATTAATAAAAACGTAATCCGCGCAAGAACTAACGAATGAACTGAAACAGTCCATCTACTCATTTTTGAAGTGGTTGTAATATTTTTAACAACACGCGGTTTATTCGTTGTACTGTTTTAAGTGATTTCTCAGTTTACGATGCCAAGATTGTTAAAGTGTGCAAAAATGTCTTTGTTACGTTTTGAGAACACGCAGCTGGTGGTCATCTTTTTTTTGTTTTGAGGCAAAGGTTTAGTGATACGTACTTAGAAATATTTATCAATCAAGTTGCGTTTTTATAATGTCACGTTTGCTTTCAAGAATTTGAAGTCATCTGCGTGTGCATCGTATACAGACGGATGCTAAAGAGTCCTGCACATGTGCATTCGTTTTAATCATTTATATAATTATTGATATTTTAAGTTTTGATGTTTATTTATCAAAGAGTTTTCGACATAAATAATGCATTCATACTATGATTGAGCTCCCTTGTGTAACACGAATACTCGTCAATTCAATTATCATGTGTTTTATATCAATTTTATTTAAACTCGTTTACCCATATTTGCTCTTTAAATATTTAAATTGCACAGATTTGGTGTAGAATTTGTTTATTTTTAGTTGAGGTCATTGTGGAAGTCCGTTTAGAAGTACGTGTATATCATTCATTTTTATGCGTTGGACGGGAGGGTACGTAAATTATTGGCATTCCCAATCCTAAATGTGCAGGATTCATTGCAACGATATTTCTGGGACTAGTTGGAGACAATTTTTGAGTTCATACGTATATATGTGCATTAGCCGAGGTTCGACATTTGGAAGTGAATTTTAAATTTGGCATTTTGGGATCGCCTCATTCAAAATGTTTGCGAACTTTTGAGATGAAGCATCTAACAGCATAGTAACACAGTACTAAATTGTGGTGAGGTGTGCACACTCAAAAGTGGGTAGGGAGCAATTGAAATTTCTGCAGAAAATAGCGGCAATGCCTTACGGCGACCCTACTTTGCTCGAAAAGTTGGCTACCGGCCCTCCCGTCCTGCTGATCCCGTGGCTTTTAACTTGCAATTGACACATGGGAGTATTGTTATGATGTCTGGCTTTCGAATCACTGGAGCGATATAATTGCGGTCCAGGCTTAGAGTTAGGCTCAGGTTTATGTTAGCCTTAAGCTTTAGAGTTATATTAAAAAGTTAATAACTGTTCGAGTTAGGAAAACTTGACATAATCCGACTTTTTAATTTGATATTTAAATTTCTGTTAATATATAATTGTGGCGATTGACGGAACTGAGCCAATAGAACCCTTGTTTTTTAACATGAACCACTAATCACCATATCATTCGTGGGAATAAATTGAAACAGTTCCTATCTGACTCACTGGTGATAATGGTTCAGGGAATTCGACTGATACGTACTATTATTGATTTATGTATATGTGCAAATCGGTTTTAGCGTACTTGAGAATCTGTTTACCTTCGTAACTAAATGGATATGGTATTAATAACTAATAAAACTACTTTTGAAACACCTATATTAGATGGCTTCAAGAACTATAAGCATACTCTTAATTTTGTTCAATTATTTGACACCTCAAAGTATTATATAGTCGATCTAGGTTCCAAGAACACACGAAAGTATAAAAATACTTGTCATTTGCGAGTAATAACCGATTTTCTAGTGACTTTTCGCTATATTTGGACGCAGTCAAGGTTGTTTCTGGCCGTATAGTTCTAATTAGCTGCAACTTCTGTAATTTAACTGGATTCAAATTTATATATAGACAAAATATAGCGGGACTGTGTATATTATATTTGTATAGAAGAATGGTAGTATTCAACAAAATTGACAAGCATGTGTTTATTGAGATGATCAAATGTAGTAGCCCAATGGATAAAAGTATATATCTGAGGTTTATGTCTACGTCAACGTAAACAAAAGCGGAACATGAGGATGTCAACCTAAGGAAGGACCAATGGGGTGGGATGAATACCATCCCAGTACATATGATTTATGTCAAAATAGTTCGGAAATGTAACGCGGATTTCAAGAACTTCCAACATACGCTTAAGGTACTGTTTTTAAAGCGTAGAACATTATTGCCGACAAATAATCACATTAAAATTTCGGCTTTGGTTAAAATTAGCTACTATATTGGCTTGACGTTCGTGATAATGAAAAACACAGTGTTAGAAATTTTAGCGTTCAAAGGCCAGAAGTAAGTATTAACCCTCAAACGACTGACCTTTTTCAGGTTACGCCCCGGATTGAGGGGTGTCTCCGAGGCTGCTTTTTATAAAAGCTGCTTGCTGACGCATATGTCCTGCTTACCGAAATGGTGCTATTTTCAGCTACGCTGTACTACCTGTTAGGAACAGAATCTGCGTTTAAAAGACTTTGAAAAGCTATCCGAGGCAATAACAGCGTCAAAACATTCGCAAGCCTTAAAATCAGGTGAATTAGGAATCATTTTCTTATGATTTGTAATAAATGTTACATATTAATCGGCCTTGTTATATCTAAATCTAATGTGATTCAGTTAAATTCTATCCGAAACGTACATAAAAATGCTTGTGGTAGTTACACTGATCTGCTCGAGAAGGCAATGTGTTTTGGATTCCGTACTTTTATCGTTATAACACTAGATGTGTGCGCATACTACAATTGTCGTTATCGCCCATATAACATACATGCGATGAGTAGAGATGCCTACCAAACACTTCGAGTCGGTAAAACATTATAGAGGTTGTGAAATAGGTATGATCAAGATAATTTTGCATAATATATATTTTGAGAGCTTGAAATGTTACAGTATTTATGTTAAATTCGTATTATATATATGAAATGACACGATCGATGATGAAACAATTGGCGGTAAGATATTTATTGTTTGCAAATGTACACGTTTCTATGACAAAATGTTCTGACAATATAGTAAGCGCGAAATGTGTTCCAAACTGTAGTTTTTAGAGTGCTTTATGTGGAGTTGCAACTTTCAGAATTAATATCCGGACTTTGAAAAATAAAGAAACGGACCCGGACCCGGAATTTTTGAAAAACAATACCCAGGCCTGGACTACATTTGATATATATAAGTGTTTGATGGTTAACATATCTTCTTCTACATTAAAATCTTATGCTAGTTCTACTTTTCTGACACGGTAGATAGGATTGGCTTTAAGGTAAGCTCGATGGGCACCCATAAAATTATTGATATGAATTTACCCCTCGAGTTTTAAAGTGGTTGATCTATTATATAGTAATTTAACATCAAGTGAAAGTCATTTAACTTGAATCTTCTGTAATAATAATTGGGAAAGTTTTCTCGTCAACGCATATTAAATTTGACGGCTAGAGTTGTACACTGCTTGCGTCTTTAGTGTGACATAGCATTGTTTGAGCAGCGAGCGAGCATAACATTTTGAAAATTAATTTTCTTTTACCAGATTCTCAACTAGAATGGAGGATCCTTAGAGTTAGTAGCTGCTATTTTCGGCGACTATCACAGTTTCCAACGTAGCCATCGCACATGTGAACACCATTTAATTTCACATTATAATCCTTCATCAGATGGTATTTGGCGAAGCATGACTATTAGTGAACATAATATGCCAGCTAGTATTATGTCGAGCGAGCTGCTCAAACAATGCTATGTCACACTAAAGACGCAAGCAGTGTACAACTCTAGCCGTCAAATTTAATATGCGTTGACGAGAAAACTTTCCCAATTATTATTACAGAAGATTCAAGTTAAATGACTTTCACTTGATGTTAAATTACTATATAATAGATCAACCACTTTAAAACTCGAGGGGTAAATTCATATCAATAATTTTATGGGTGCCCATCGAGCTTACCTTAAAGCCAATCCTATCTACCGTGTCAGAAAAGTAGAACTAGCATAAGATTTTAATGTAGAAGAAGATATGTTAACCATCAAACACTTATATATATCTAATGTAGTCCAGGCCTGGGTATTGTTTTTCAAAAATTCCGGGTCCGGGTCCGGTTATTTTATTTTTCAAAGTCCGGATATTAATTCTGAAAGTTGCAACTCCACATAAAGCACTCTAAAAACTACAGTTTGGAACACATTTCGCGCTTACTATATTGTCAGAACATTTTGTCATAGAAACGTGTACATTTGCAAACAATAAATATCTTACCGCCAATTGTTTCATCATCGATCGTGTCATTTCATATATATAATACGAATTTAACATAAATACTGTAACATTTCAAGCTCTCAAAATATATATTATGCAAAATTATCTTGATCATACCTATTTCACAACCTCTATAATGTTTTACCGACTCGAAGTGTTTGGTAGGCATCTCTACTCATCGCATGTATGTTATATGGGCGATAACGACAATTGTAGTATGCGCACACATCTAGTGTTATAACGATAAAAGTACGGAATCCAAAACACATTGCCTTCTCGAGCAGATCAGTGTAACTACCACAAGCATTTTTATGTACGTTTCGGATAGAATTTAACTGAATCACATTAGATTTAGATATAACAAGGCCGATTAATATGTAACATTTATTACAAATCATAAGAAAATGATTCCTAATTCACCTGATTTTAAGGCTTGCGAATGTTTTGACGCTGTTATTGCCTCGGATAGCTTTTCAAAGTCTTTTAAACGCAGATTCTGTTCCTAACAGGTAGTACAGCGTAGCTGAAAATAGCACCATTTCGGTAAGCAGGACATATGCGTCAGCAAGCAGCTTTTATAAAAAGCAGCCTCGGAGACACCCCTCAATCCGGGGCGTAACCTGAAAAAGGTCAGTCGTTTGAGGGTTAATACTTACTTCTGGCCTTTGAACGCTAAAATTTCTAACACTGTGTTTTTCATTATCACGAACGTCAAGCCAATATAGTAGCTAATTTTAACCAAAGCCGAAATTTTAATGTGATTATTTGTCGGCAATAATGTTCTACGCTTTAAAAACAGTACCTTAAGCGTATGTTGGAAGTTCTTGAAATCCGCGTTACATTTCCGAACTATTTTGACATAAATCATATGTACTGGGATGGTATTCATCCCACCCCATTGGTCCTTCCTTAGGTTGACATCCTCATGTTCCGCTTTTGTTTACGTTGACGTAGACATAAACCTCAGATATATACTTTTATCCATTGGGCTACTACATTTGATCATCTCAATAAACACATGCTTGTCAATTTTGTTGAATACTACCATTCTTCTATACAAATATAATATACACAGTCCCGCTATATTTTGTCTATATATAAATTTGAATCCAGTTAAATTACAGAAGTTGCAGCTAATTAGAACTATACGGCCAGAAACAACCTTGACTGCGTCCAAATATAGCGAAAAGTCACTAGAAAATCGGTTATTACTCGCAAATGACAAGTATTTTTATACTTTCGTGTGTTCTTGGAACCTAGATCGACTATATAATACTTTGAGGTGTCAAATAATTGAACAAAATTAAGAGTATGCTTATAGTTCTTGAAGCCATCTAATATAGGGGTTTCAAAAGTAGTTTTATTAGTTATTAATACCATATCCATTTAGTTACGAAGGTAAACAGATTCTCAAGTACGCTAAAACCGATTTGCACATATACATAAATCAATAATAGTACGTATCAGTCGAATTCCCTGAACCATTATCACCAGTGAGTCAATGAACTGTTTAAATTTATTCCCACGAATGATATGGTGATTAGTGGTTCATGTTCAAAAACTAAGGGTTCTATTGGCTCAGTTCCCGTCAATCGCCACAATTATATATTAACAGAAATTTTAGTATCAAATTAAAAAGTCGGATTATGTCAAGTTTTCCTAACTCGAACAGTTATTAACTTTTTAATTTAACTCTCAAAGCTTAAGGCTAACATAAACCTGAGCCTAACTCTAAGCCTGGACCGCAATTATATACACTCCAAGTGATCCAAACCAAGACATCATAACAATACTCCCATGTGTCAATTGCAAGTTAAAAGCCACGGGATCAGCAGGACGGGAGGGCCGGTAGCCAACTTTTCGAGCAAAGTAGGGTCGCCGTAAGGCATTGCCGCTATTTTCTGCAGAAATTTCAATTGCTCCCTACCCACTTTTGAGTGTGCACACCTCACCACAATTTAGTACTGTGTTACTATGCTGTTAGATGCTTCATCTCAAAAGTTCGCGGACATTTGGAATGGCGATCCCAAAATGCCAAGTTTAAAATTCACTTCCAAATGTCGAACCTCGGCTAATGCACATATATACGTATGAACTCAAAAATTGTCTACAACTAGTCCCAGAAATATCGTTGCAATGAATCCTGCACATTTAGGATTGGGAATGCCAATAATTTACGTACCCTCCCGTCCAACGCATAAAAATGAATGATATACACGTACTTCTAAACGGACTTCCACAATGACCTCAACTAAAAATAAACAAATTCTACACCAAATCTGTGCAATTTAAATATTTAAAGAGCAAATATGGGTAAACGAGTTTAAATAAATTGATATAAAACACATGATAATTGAATTGACGAGTATTCGTGATACACAAGGGAGCTCAATCATAGTATGAATGCATTATTTATGTCGAAAACTACTTGATAAATAAACATCAAAACTTAAAATATCAATAATTATATAAATGATTAAAACGAATGCACATGTGCAGGACTCTTTAGCATCCGTCTGTATACGATGCACACGCAGATGACTTACGAATTCTTGAAAGCAAACGTGACATTATAAAAACGCAACTTGATTGATAAATATTTCTAAGTACGTATCACTAAACCTTTGCCTCAAAACAAAAAAAAGATGACCACCAGCTGCGTGTTCTCAAAACGTAACAAAGACATTTTTGCACACTTTAACAATCTTGGCATCGTAAACTGAGAAATCACTTAAAACAGTACAACAAACATATCACGTGTTGTTAAAAATATTACAACCACTTCAAAAATGAGTAGATGGACTGTTTCGTTCATTCGTTAGTTCTTGCGCGGAGTACGTTTTTATTCATACGGATCATAGAAAAACATTTGATTTAAAATGTCAACTATATAATTTGACCATCAAATTTACAGTCACGTCAAGGTTAAAGCCAAATTCTAATATTAAGTGTATAGGTTACAGACGGCATCAGCAGGGCGTAACCGGAATTCCGGTTCCGGCGAAAATCGTGTTCCGGTTGCGGTTCCGGCAAAAGGCAAAAACCATACCGGAACCGGAATTCCGGTTTAAAAAATTTTGTTTGAAATTTTCCACGTTTTTTGCTTCATCCTGTAATCCAAACATATGTAATATATATTATACAATGATCAAGCTCCAATACAACCAAGCAAAAGAAAATTTTAACTAACCAATTTGCCGTGTGAAACGTAAGTAGGGCAATTTGAGCAGGAATTTTTCATAATAACCTGCAGGAGTTTGTTAAATCAAAGCCAGGTCGATGCTTGTAGCAGCTATTTTACACATCCAGAAGTCTGTGGGATACGTTTGAATTAAACCGGTCCAACTCGGTAACAGAATATGGCTTACAGAGAAGTACTTAGGGTATGCTTGGCTAACATAAATTGCGTCAAGCATCCGCCAGTGCGCTTGTAAACTCGGTAAATCAGTCTAAATTGAATTAAACTAACGTTATCTGCAACGCAGCTAGAAACTACTTTCTTGGCATTGAACTGTATTTATTGAAACGGTGCGAGCAGCATCACAGTGTGTCTCATTTACAGCATTCTGATTAGAAAGTTATCATCATTATGATCTAACTGACGGGCACTGTTTATCCAACGCTAGCCTAAACAGTGTCTCTGACCACTGATCAGAAAATTACCTTCTATCTATTATTTTCTCCTAAAATCATATAAACCAATAATTTTAAGTTTCCTACAGAAGAACATGTAACAAATGTATGTGTAGTAAAGAGAGGCGACTAGAGACAGAGCGAAAGTGTGTATTCTACGCTCCAAGCTTTGTAAGCACATTCGATTTGACGCAGTATACGCAATGGTATATAGTGGAAGACATTTTTGCTCTGAATGTCCAAAAACCGACATATTTGATCGATAAATAAACATTATTAGCTTCCTCAGTCTCTTTAAAGTTTCAGAAAGGCAATAATACCATCGCAATACATTAAGTTTAATGTAAAACTAATTTTTTAATACATTTTAAATCCACTATAACCTTCATTTCTTCCGTCATCTGTTATACTATATATAAATTTCGAAGACCAGGTTCCGGTTCCGGTTTAAATGGACGGTTCCGGTTGCTAGTTCCGGTAAATTTCGGTTCCGGTTATTCCCTGGGCATCAGGTAGAAAAATATACACACGTTCCGACACAGAGCAATGAGACCGTAGCCTGGCCCTATAATAACCCGATAACCGGCCGCCAAAATATTGCAATTATGATTCGTAACTAGGCTCTGCGTGGGTTCTTTGTTAGTGTTATATTGAGTACTGGTCAGACTGCACGACGGGAAAGTACACATCACAGCCACGTCGTTTACAGGTGCTGTTGCTTTGAACATACTCCGGATATTATTTAACTAGGCAACACAGTTTGATTTGTGCGGTTCAGCTATACCAAATATTAGGATCTTTGCGTGAACCCGACCCAGCTGCGGCCTCTACCATAGGTGTGCAATTGCAGGTTTGTTAATCGACACGCGTTGCATATTAGTTAATGATACGCGGCGATGGATTTCTGAATAAGCATCAACCAAATGATTAAATAAATATATGTATATATATGTGTACACCTTTACTATCCAATTTACCACGGTATATAAATATTTTTGTTTTATAGTGAACATCATGCCTTCAAGGCAATATTCAACTGAGCCTTTTACGGAACAAGAATTTATAACGAAGTCTTCGTTCCACTACAACTGCAATACAATATATGCACCTCTACGATATTTTCGAATTTGAATATCTGTATTTTGAATACATTTCGCAGGATCTACAAGCGTCATATTAAATATATATATACTCATTTTATATGAATACAACATGGTCTCTGCAAATATGTTTACATAGATGATTTTTGTTCCATTGCTACACTGCTAGATCGCCATCGGTTGCCCAAAATGCTTGGTACGTCTCGCCAATCTCTAAGCCACGACTGATATACCCAACAAACAACAACTATGATTGATTACTATATGATAGCTATATATGCTTAAATATTTTTCGGCTAATAGAGCTATTTGCAATCTACGTTACGGAAATGGCAAAGCAATATTTTATTCAAGCTTCCAAACATTTTTAATCACGTAATAAGACACTACATATCTAAACGTTTTGTTGACCATTGGCATAAAATAAACCTAATGCTGCAATAATAAGCGCAAGACATAATGAGCTAAAATATCTTTACTCTATACATAACTACTCCAGCCGTATAAAGCCAATAAAATACGTCGGACATTGTTGAGAGGGTAACTGATAAAAAGACATCCAAATGTAACATATTTAACCAAGAATCTGTGAAGCGGCGACACAGCATGCTACTGCGGGGGCTCCGCAGAGCTTGTTCAAATATTGGGTGCCGACACACATATTGCTTCACCCGTGTACTGCAGTTAACAGTTGATCACTATCTGAGCTAAGCTAACTATGCGACGACCATGAAACGCAAAATGCACAGAATAAAGATCAATCGAACTGAATGAAAAAATGTCGAACACTATCAATCAAACTAAAATATCTTTGCCCACAAAAATATATACTGTATATAACTAGTAATATTTTTATCAACTGTTATAACCTTGTTTTTCCTTGAAATATAAACGTGATCGGTAAATTTCTAAATTCTCCAAGGTTTCGGACTCCTCAAGAAGAAACATAGAACACTTGTCACGTTACCCTAATTTATTGCGTGGATTAACTTCATTTCTAACTGGTTTCACTACGACTACATCATAGCACATTGACCATGCTACTCCGAAGTACTGCTGGTGAGTCAGTTTCCACTGGATATGCACTAGTATTAATAAAAAATAGCATAGATGTGTTTTTAAATTATGTATATACTGTTTAATGACCACGTGAGGTATCGGATTTTAATAGTAGATGTTCCACAATGTAGTATTGGAACTGTTCAAGTTGGAAAATATTCATTCAATTGATAAGATATTAATTTGCAAGTATTGGTTTAAAACATGGCTTACCCGTGTTCTAGCGAGCAAAACTATTTTGAATAACTCCAACGGTCGACTTATAAAATACCACAAACCACTTTATGTAACGCTGTTATTTAAGTTAACGGAACCTAAGCTTAAGGAATCGGGCTATCACTTCAGACATTTTTATATTTTCCATGCACAACATCACTTACGGCTTTCAATTGACATCATAAGCCGCCAAATAGTGTATCATTTAAACGAAAGATATTGTTACATATTTCTAGTCAGCAACCGATTTTTTTCAAAAAAAATTAACCGAAGAAATATTTCAATTTCATGTTGCCTGAGCCTATCCTTAGTGACCTAAAAACATATGTAATCACGTCCTTTCCAAAGCTTAAAACAAAGCCCAACTGTTGAAAACTATATAATATGGCAAACTAAGTGCAATCATCCAAATTGTGCACGAGTGGTTTAAATCCAAGAACAATAAAGGCTTTCCCGTGGAGCCCTATTTATAAGCAGCAAAACAGAAACACAACTCATGATATATCTATTTGTCCGCCACGTCGCTCATAAAATGACACTAAAATGTTTCCAAGAGATATCTGCGTGATAGAAAGATGTGGCATAATAGCGTGTCAAAAGGAAAGCAAGCTGAACAGAACCGACTGGAAATGAAACGTAGATAATGTATACTATATATCCAAAATCGGGAAGACATAAATAAAGAACCTGGATTATGTTCGAAAGACAGCCGAGATATGTGCACAAGAGTTTATATACATGCGGTAATATATATATATATATACAACTAGAATTCTAATTTTGCTTCCAAAGAAAATCGGGTTCGCCTTCCACCAAAACGCAAAAAATTTAGTAGAAATTCCAGTTAAATTCTACAACTTCGTTTCAAATTTAGCATATTTTGTTCCAATCGGTGTCGAATCCACACACACTTTTTCACCGAAGTCCAGACGCACGTTTTCATATAAACCCTGTACAAAGATAATCTCCCGTTTCCGGCAGAAGACGATGTGGATTATGAAAATTGCAAGAGCGATACCATTAAATTACACTCAATAAAAATCAGTATTGAAGGTAACTATCGCTACTGCACGTAGTCACTGATGTATTCACTGTTTATTGGCAGCGACTGTAATCAGGTTATATCAATGACAGTGACAGTAACGGTTATAACAATTATTGCTTAATGTGCGCAATAGTATCCCAGCTTCTAGCAGAAAAGACTCCGCTATTTAAAATCTAGAGCTTCGATTTCCCGCCACTTTACAACTACTTACAAGTTTACGGTTTGTCGTCATTTTCTGACTAAAAACCGGAACGAATGACGTCGAATGGCTACTTCTTAATTTTGGCCGTGTGGAGTTTACAACATTTTAGGCTTTATATAACCCTGTATCGACCTCAGATCGAAGAATTGAAACAAGAATATCGATATTTTCAAATTGAAAGTAAAGAAATCCTCAAAGACAGCTGCAACGTCGCAGTGTACCATACATGCTGAAGCATGAGTGCAGTGCGGCTGCCTCCTCGCACCCCCCTCCGGCCGAGGCACTGGTCTACGGCCCTGGGGGTAGCCCTACCTCAACCCTGGTGCTCGACGCCGCCCCCCCCCCCCAAGCAAAGAGCAAATTTTAGCAGATATTGATAAAAACTGTGTGAAAACAGGCAAGACGGTAAAATCTGCAAAAACGAGTCCACGACGGGTGTCGTCACATTTTTTCAGCGGGACTCCTGCAGGACAACCCCTCGATGGCCTCTACCCACTCTTGGACGACGTCTCACCGTCGACACCGACTACCCTCCTGAGACCTCGGAGCATCAGCAATTTTTGTCAGAGTAGTCGTTTTCAAGCTGTAATTCTAAGTTTTAAAAAGTATCACGAAAAACGGTATTTTCTAAATTTCAAAGTGCATATCAAAACCTTACTACTGTGGATGATCGTGTTTAATCCGGCAAGTCTGAGACGTTATTGAGCGAAGCAAAACGTTTTTGTTTTCGTCAAAGGGGTAAATCGGCACCGGCTGTAACTCCGTCCGTCCGTCCGCCGATTTTAAACACCTGATATCCTTTAGGAGCAAGACATGATATGTCATATATTATTATAGTTTTTGTCAAAATTTGATTGACTTGATTAGTAATTAATTAATTAGTTAAGGGTGTTAGCCTATTTTTATCATTTTCAATTTTGTACGGTGGATTTGACACCAATTGTCTAAAACGCGATACTTATTATAAATTGATTAAATATTTATATATATAGTTGAAATACAAGTACGCTCACTTTTTGCATTTTATGAAGTTTACTACTATTTTAAAATGTCAGTGTCCTATAAGCTGATATTACAATGTAATCCATCGGCGCTAGTTTTTAGATTTTTTGCCGAAAAATTTTGATAAAGCTTAAAATTTCACAAAAGACAAAGGTGACATTACGATTATACCAAGAAATTTTCGGAAATCCATCCATTCGATTCCCGGGTTTCAACTTTGGGTGTGCAGGCGTACGGTAGGATAACTCCAACCTGTCTCGCCGCAACCACGATATACCAGCTCCCGAGCCCGAAATTTCTAAACCTTAACCTAAGGGAGGCCGCTATATTTTTGCAGGCAGCAAGCTTACAAAAGTCATCATCACTGAGGGAGGGAAGGTTAGTCCAGATGATTACAAACTAAAGGCTGTCGTTCGCCTTGGGAAATTCAATTCATACAAGGTACGTCCGTTGAAGGTGGTTTTGGAATCAGAAACACGAAAGTTTCACATGATATCCAAAGCCAAAGTTTTACCCGGACATTCTTACATCAGAGTTACAGTGAAACCCGACCTAACGATTACGCAAGAGGAAGCCGATAGGTCGTTGCGCAGTAAGCTAAAAGATAAACGGGATAATGAAGATCCTGAACGGGGTAAAATTTTTTATTCGTAATTGTAGGATTAGCACTCACCCACGCAAAGCCACAGATAATACCCAAAAAACATCGGTGCCCAGCGATAACGACGAACGGTCCGTCTATTACCAACTCTAACAATGGGTCCCTTTAGATTAATATCGGAGAGTGTGTCCCTAACAATCTCCAATCTGTATTTCGGCCCAGCAACAGTAAATTTTATTGCGAGTAACGGTTTTAATAAAAACAGTATATAGTATTTCTAATGATTTCAACTCAGCATGTAACACAATTAAGGCGTTACGGTGTGTATTGTCAAAAGCTCGAAGTCTCTAGCGTACGTAGGTACTGACGCCTTTGACATCATTGGTGTTTGTGAGTTTTGAGGACAGCATCAAATCTCTGATGCAGAATGATCTTAGGAAGGTTACGACATGTTCCTATCAGACATGGTATTGGCGGAGGATTAATTCTATATGTTACAAGTATTTTGAAGGCACAGATTGTTGACTTAAACTGTCACGACTATGAAGACATTATCTTCGCTTCCGTCAGATTAGCGATTAAAAAAGTATATAGTTATTGTTAAGCAGCTTAGCGTATCGGTCGCCATCCAATTCGCCTCTACAGAACCAAAAATTGTTTGATACTATTAGTAGACAGAGGCTTCTGCGTGATACTCTAAAAAAGTGATCGGGAACTTTAACTACAGGGACATCGTTTGGGTCGAAAGTTTCATGGATGCTAAACGAACGTGCATCTTCTGCAGCACGCACTGATAGGGAGCATACTGTGTTACATTTGGTTTTCTCAAACGAAAGATATGCAGGTCATACAATCGACAATGCTCCTTCAATTGGACATACCGGTGTTGTTTGCAGGGAATAACCGGAACCATCCATTTAATCGGAACCGGAACCTGGTCTTCGAAACCTATATATAGTAAAACCGAGGAAGGAAAAAATGACGGTACAGTGGTTTAAAATGTGTAAAAAAAATAACTTTTATGTTAAACTTAATGCACTGTGATGGTATTATTGCCTTTCTGGAACTTTATAGAGACTGATGAAATATTGTTTATTTATCGATCAATATGTTGGTTTTTGGACCGCCAGAGCAAAAAATGCCTTATATTATACACCCTTGCGTATATTGCGTCAATGTGCATATAACGCATAGAGCGTAGAATAAAGACTTTCGCTCTTTAGAAGAAACACTTGCACTCTGTTTTAAGTTGCCCCCCTTTACTACACATACATTTGTTACATATTATTCTATAGGAAACTTGACATTATTGGTTTATATGGTTGTAAGAAAAAATAATTGGTGTATATACTATAATTTTCTGATCAGCGGTCAGAGACACTGTTTGGGCTCGAATTGGGCAACCAGTGCAAGTCAGTTAGATTATAATGATGATAACTTTTTGATCAGAATGCAATAAATGAGATAAACTGCTATACTGCTCGCACAGTTTCAATAAATGCAGTTCATTGCCAAGAACTCGGTTTCTGGCTGCGTTGCACATATTATGTTACTTTACTTCAATGTAGACTTATTTACAAAGTATGTAAACGCACTGGCTAGTACTTGACACAGCTTATATTAGCTAAGCTTACAGCTAAGTCTTCTAAATTATACATATTTTGTTACCGAGTTAGACCGGTATAATTCTAACATATATACCCCGCAGACTTTCGAATGTTTTAAATAGCTATAACAAGCATCGAGTTGGCTTTGTTTTGCTAACAAACTCCTGCACGGTTAAGACGAAAAATTCTTACTGAAATTATGTGATATGTTTGGAGCACAGCTGAATCAAAAGTGGAAAATTTCAAACAAAAATTTTTGAACCGGAATTCTGGTTCCGGTATGGTTTTTGCCTTTTGCCAAAACCGCAACCGGAACACCATTTTCGCCGGAACCGCAATTCTGGTTACTCCCTGATATATATTTATATATATATACACATATATATATAAAATACGACAAGTATAAGAAAAACATTAGTTGTGAAACAGTAGCAGTTGTTTCAGTGCTGAGGCATTGTTCAACTTCTATGCCTGATCAGTAGATTCTCGAGAATGCCCAAAAAAATCGTTAGAAAAATGCGTATTTTGGCCTATTGAAAAATGCGTATTTTGGATTTGTTTGGTAGTGCATTTGAGAATGCACGTGACAGGTGTACTCCAAAATCTAGAACAAAGTTAGCCAAAAAGCGGCTGACCCGAAATGGATCTTCGCCGGTTAATCAAAATACAGAAAAAAGCCTTGATTGCTGTTAAACGTAGCCTAACAGCATTAAGTTAGCGTAGGTACCATATCTTATCAGAAGTCGTTAACCAGTCAAAACGCGATAGATATAAATTTGAGAGAAAAATGGCGGAAAAATCAGGAGTGATAGCGGGTCATTGTGATCCTATGTTAACAGCAAATGCGTAGTTAAACCAAGGGTCGGTCCACTTTGTCAAGAAGATGGCAGTATGATGTCAACAGACTTAGAAACAGCTCTCAATGGATATCTCGCCAGTGTGTTTGTTGTGGAGCCATTTAATGAACCATTGCCTGTTTTTCCAAACAGAACGACTGCCACGATCGGCGCTGTTGAGTTAACACACGACAATATACATTCTGTTGTCGCTAGATGCAAACAATCTAACTCCCCTGGACCAGACGGCATATCGTATGTTTTCATAAATGGTTGCCCCCAGCCATTTGTAGAGTGCTCTGTGAATCATTTTGCTTCATCGTTGGCTACGGCTACTGTTGCCAGTTTGTGGCAAACAGCTACGATCTGTCCGATACTGAAGGGAGGGTCGTTAACCTCAGAAAATAGCTACAAAGGTGTGAACATGACTTCATGCGTGGCTTGAACTAAGGGGCGAGCTGAGAGTCAAACTCTAAGAATTGTCAAAATATTAATATTTTTCAACGAAAAATGTTAAAATTGTCAATAAATAGCCACAGCAACAGACTATAGAAACGTAAGGATAAAATCAATTTTTCAACCAATGTTTTGTTGAAATAGTGATCATATTTTTAACTACAAAAACGGATTTTGTAAACAAAATTGTTAGCTGAAGCGTGATTTTACCAGAGAAACCAAAAATTTTGTCGAGAAAGCCCTAACCGATGAGCACCCATTTTCCTTAAAAGGAACTGAAAAATGTCCGACAGCCACCCCACCCACTTTGGAGAACCCCGTGTACCCATTTTGAATCACGGCACGTTGTTGAGGACTGAGTCATCAATGAAATTTTGAATACTAAGCCCCAATGACACAAAATATATTTAAATCAAATAACTATTTCGCCTTATGTTTTATGAATCAGATACCGACGCCCGATATCACGTCTGACATTACAACATCGTTTTTAAATACATATATATATCGGATTACATCGAAACTGCCAACTTCGATTTACTTTCACCATTACGTATATGGTACATTGTATACCTTATAGGTTATATGATAATTGTAAAATACCCACCAATAGGTTGTGTATGACACGTTTTAAGGCAGGCAGTTATTTAATAAGCCGAATTTCGGTATGTTGACCCACTTTTTCTACAAACTTGAAAATTGGCGACATGGGGTAAGTTCCCCAAACCCAGCGTCTCTGATCAAGACTTGGCCTCCGGTGGCTATCTACCAACACTTCGAGATACAATACCTCAAATTTCCTAGTGAACAATAGTGTCAACTATAAGATTAAATGCTGTTCACTGAAGCAGGCTCTGTCGCTGAATTAGTTCAAGATACATCACGCTGGTGCAATCAAAAGAACGTAGTTTGTTTATATCTCAAATCAGTAATACATCATAAAATCTAGGTGCAATAGTCTAGGTTTAAGTTCAAATAAAATTTAAAATTAGGAAATGGCATAGTCAGCCCAAATTTTAGGTGATTTAAGAAGGTTTTATCGCGAAATTTGTGGAGATTTCAATACATTTTCTCATTAATTTGAGAACGCTACTACAAAAGAATCAATGCATTCTCTACACAGTAAAAACTAACTCTCAGCTAAGACCTCCGAAACCAAATTATAAGCTTCGGCGCAATAGACCCAACAAGTGGAATGCCTGCCACAGTACACGTATGCCGTCGAATAACGAAGACTGCACAATTAGCACAGCTTAGGTTAAGTTCTCCGCTAGAGTCTAGCAAATAAAAAGACCCTTTCGATTTTCGAGTTGCAATGTGAGAACAAGGACATGTAATACAGAAGGGTTTGATAATGATTACCCTTAAAAAGTCTATAAACGGCATCCAAACATTTCAATACATATTATTACTTCATACTGCAATCATTAGCGAAATGACCTTGTTAAAATGCTCCTGTACCACGTGGATTTAGCAGCATCCTGCCTGAAGATTTTATAGCTATCACGTGCTGCAATTTATGAAAAGATTGCTAGTTAACAGCTGTACCAAGTACGTATCAACAGAGATACAGGAAATTTTACGGAATTTGACGCCTTGAAAAGTTCCTACTTTCCATTACAGATCATAAAATTTTTTAGTTATAGTCGACAAAATTTGAGAAGTATATTTGGGAAATTTAGAGATTTGGAATTTTTGACCTAAGCTTACTAAAATTTGAGGGGATTTGAGGAGAATTTTGCTATTTGAGGCGACTTAAGGAAATACGAGTATCGCGGTTACTCTGCATAATACATATTCGGGTAATCCACATATCTTGAGTTGCTATATCTAACAATGTGTCCTGTGTATATAAATCTGGTCTTGCAACTTCATTACAAAGAAATTATTCAATTGTTAAAAGAATACATATGTTTTTCAACACGAAAATGTTTGCATAATTAAAATAAATTGACAAACGTACCTTGAACATTTGTAGATTGTCCGACGATTTCCATATCTTAAGAAGTGACATGTTTATATTCTTCATATGTAGTTGCGGAAGTGTAAGCTCATAATGACAACAAGATCAAATCATATATATACTTCTACTAAAGTATTATACACATCATGCTAATTCGACATATTAAAACACTGTCCCTATATCATCACAGTTAAGCGCTTCAAGTTCTGAGTATTAAATAGTACAATACATTTTACTGAAATACATTATTACTTACTTATTTCTTAAATAAATAAACATTGTTAACCGTTATATTTCAACCGTATTATACAAGGTAGTCGCCCAGTAGCGGATCAAGTGCAGCCAACCAGCTCTTAACGACTATTTCATGGTTACAAATTCAGCTTCACAGTAACATCAGTAGACTGGAAATGCACGTATGACAATAATGACAATGCCACTTTCAACACATAGTGCCACCGTAGGACAGAGCACTTTATTTCTACCTCATATTACCCAAAACAAAACCTTTGTAATTTATAAATCAGAACCCTAAAGAAAAATAATAATTTGATGTGTCATTTTTGACGTCATAAGCTCGTCACGTTTCCCCTATTTTATGTACATCATGGTATATCCCAAAACAATTGCTTTTTATATTCAGCATCTCTGAAAATCAAGGAGTAACCGGAATACAGGTTCCGGCTCCGGCTCATTTTTACCGGACTCGAACATCCAGTTTCATGTGTTTTGGATATCTCTATGGCGTATTTTGTAATAAATGCTTTCTATTGCTAGTGAAAATTAGCTAGCAAACTAAACCATAACTGAAACACTATTCCTTATGTTATTTGTATGACATAGAACACGCAATACATTCTTCGTGTTCGCTCAGGTAGTAGCGACATACCTTTGTTTAGCTTTTTATTTTCCTAACACAAATTTCTCCAACTCTACAAAACACTGTATAAGACTCTGGCAAATAAGTAAGTCAATCAACACTACCACGTTTATATTTGTTGAAGTATTCACATAAACGCTTTATAATGCGAAATAAAGTAGGTAATGTCTTGAAAAAAGAATTTGAAAAAGTTAAAACCATTTAAAATTTATACAACGAATGTTTAGGAGTAAGGTTAGCAAGTTAGAAAAAATTCCCTAAACGGGAATTGGAAAAACGAATCTTTATTGCAACCTTGCTCATTTTTTACAAGTTTGTTATAATCTATTCAAGGTCACCTCAATTCTAGGTATATATAGTACTTGTAAATCTCCCACACCTATATTATATTGTCTTAAAAGTATATAACATTGGGATAGGTTGAAAACATAATTTTTACGTTTTTAGTAGAGAAATAACAAGTTAAGGAGACGCGCTTAAAATGGTATCTTGGACAAAGTGGATGTTCAAGATTACGGTCATTTTATATGTAGAACTAAAGTTCCATACACAGGATAAACACTGCGTTACTCATAATGTCATCTGTAAACTAAAAGTTTTACTTATAAGTATTGTGCACCCTAATTCTAAGCCTTGGCTCAAAATTAACTTTACATTTTTGCGCTAGAGTACTCATTTCAGGTACATGGGAAACTGGCCCTGGCCTCCCGTGTTAAAGGGAACTTTGCATGACCGTTGATTTTGACAATATGCGTTCGCCAATGCCTAACGTTATTTTGTTGACATCGGCGAAATTGCAGTAGTAATATAATAATTATAGCATGTCATAATATTCCTGCAAACCAAACATGTTGAACCACTGCTATTAAACACACAAAACGGAACGATCGCCAAAGCATATTGTTTTCGACGTTTGGCTTTCAACTGTTGGATTTGGGGTGAGCGAACCACTTTCTAATTGTATTATCGCCATTTATAAATAAAATTTGATTTACATACCGTTCCTAAATACTCTTGATTTTGCAACCGTACTTAGCCACAGTACCACTCGCTTAATAAGAAGTGTAAACAAACACTTTTTTGTTATTTCAGCGGCTGAATGAAAATTCAGGTTTGTTGTAAGGGTTCAATGTTCTGCTTATTTTCGATATTTTATGGAGTGAAATAACTAGCAAAGAGCATCAGGAAATATTGTAAAAAATCGTTCCATCGGGTTTCGATGTCGTGCTTGTTTTCGATATTTTAATGAATGAAACAACAAAGGGCTTGACCGAATACTTTGAACAATAAATAAACCGTAAAGGGTTCAGTGTTTGGCTTGTTTTCGATACTTTAGTGAATGAAATAACGAAGGACATTTTTATGACTGAAAAAAGCATATTTCAGTTTATAACAAACTTGGGTCAAATACGCAGCAGGAGACGACTTCGAAACAGTTCACAACAGGCCGATTTTCACTAAAGCAACAGACTGCCTAAATCAATCGCACTGTGAGCGAGGATATACGAAAAATTGAATTTTTGGGCACCCAGAAACACGTTTAGTGCAATTTTAGGAGTGTAGGGAAATACCTAGCAAAGAGTAACCAGAATTCCGGTTACGGTTCTGGCGCAAATCGTGTTCCGGTTGCGGTTCCGGCAAAAGACAAAAACCATGATGGAACCGGAATTCCGGTTTAAAACTTTTGTTTGAAATTTGCCGTATTTTTCTTTATCTGTGGTCCAAACATATATATGTACAAGTTCCAATACACCCATACAAAAAAAGATTAACTCAGCAATTTGCCTTGTGAAACGTGAGTAGGACACATAATTTTGGAATTTTTCATCTTATCCTGCATGAGTTTGTTAACAAAACATAGCCAGGTCAATGCTTGTAGCAGCTATTTTACATATTCTGAAGTCTACATGCTGTATTAGAATTAAACCGGTCCAACTCGGTAACAGAGTTTGGGCTATTGGAAGTACTCAGTTGTAAGCTTGGCTAACATAAATTGCGGCAAACATTTGGCAGTGGGCTTATAAAGTTTGTAAATCAGTCACCATTAAAGTAAAGTAGCGTTATCTGCAAGTCAGCCAAAAACAGCGTTCTTGGCAATGACCTGCATTTATTGAAATTATGCGAGCAGAATCACAGTTTGTCTCGTTTATAGCATTCTGATTAGAAAGTTACCAAGTTATCATCTAACTGACGGGCACTGGTTGCCTAACAAGAGCCTAAACAGTGTGTCTGACAACTGATCAGAAAATTATAGTATATATATCTTGCATCATTTATCTCACAACCATATAAACCAATAATGTTAAGTTTCCTACAGAATAACATGTAACAAACGTATGTGTAGTAAAGCGAGGCAACTTGAAACAGAGCGAAAGTGTTTGTTCTACAGAGCAAAAGTGTTTATTCTACGCTCCATTCGTTATGAGAACATTCATTTTGACGCAACGGTGGTATAGTGGAAGGGATTTTTTGCTCTGGTGGTCCAAAAACCAACATATAGATCGATAAATAAACCCTATTAGCTTCCTCATTCTCTTTAAATTTCCAGAAACGCAATAATACCATCGCAATACATTAAGTTTAATGTAAAATTTTGTTTTAATGCATTTTAAATCCACTGTAGCTTCATTTTGCCATCATCTGTTTTACTATATATAAGTTTCGAAGACCACGTTCCGGTTCCGGTTTAAATGAATGGTTCAGGTTGCTGGTTTCGGTTATTCCCTGGTACCTGGATACTGGAAATAGTGCTGACTAAGTCATTAGATCGCTAATTTGATCTAGTTTGTTTTTAATGTACCTAAATCGCACTTTTTGCGAGCTAAATACGAAAAATCGAATTTTTGGGGCCCCAGAAACACGATTAGCCCAATTTTACTGGTATAGCAATGTAGTTATGTACCTAGTGGAAATAGCTTCCACAAAGTCAATAGAGTGTCCAATTTGATCAAGTTTGCTTTTTAACGAACCTAAATCGCACTTCGGACGGCCAGATACGAAAAATCGAATTTTTAGGGGCCCAGATGAGCCCACTTTTTTATGTACAAAATGATATGTACTGGAAATAGTCCTCACAAAGTCACAAGAGTGCCCAATTTGATTAAGTTTGCTTTTTCACAGAAATAAAACTTAGCACCTAGGGGAATTTATAATATCCTGAGGGGTCACCGACACCTAACAGGATTTCAGAGAAACATTTGGTTAAAATGTATATATACTTCAAAGTTCGCCAATTAGCAAGTTCGGGTAAAAACCTAGTCTAAATTCCTAAATCTGGCTAAAATCACATAAACCACAACCACCTAGCTAGTAGCAATGTTGAACTTATAGTTATTTAGGGAATTGATGAAATTGCACCGGACACCATTTTCATAATGTTATCTAGTCCCCAATTCCCAAAATTTTTCAGCAAAATGTTTTAACGTACTCTACTGGCAAATATGAAGAATTTTTTGTATCGGATTTTTGAATTTTTTCCTGGATCACGATATACACAGTCTGTAAATAGTTGAAAAATGAAAATCGATCCAAAGCGCCAAAAACGCGTAAAAGGTCATATTTAACACAAGAATAGTTAGCCATTTTTAATGTAAGAATAAAAATTCCTTTTTTAATTTGATCCACTCGTTCAATTTGTTTGGTTCGCAAGACTTTAGTTCAAGCAGAAAAAGTTCAAAGTATAAATGAATATCATTGACCTCCAACAGAATTTTAAGGCCGAAATTTTTTTGGCCATAACTCCAGAGATAAGGCAAAATAGCTTGGCTCTGCCAAATTTCTGCACCACTATTGTCTTGGGACACGTCGATTGGTGTAAATTTAACACCATCACACAATACAGTTGACATATTAGTGCTTGATGAAAAAAGTAAGATAAGAAACTTAATGACTAATTTCCGAAATAGGAGGCTTTCTGATATCTCAGGAACGGTGGCCGGATCAGTCGTAACAGGCATTGTTCGACGCGTTTCCACGAGACCTATTGATTGATAACAAAATCACGCATGTATAAAATATTTTGGAGCTCGTTATATCTTCTACCCCTGACATCCTAAATTGCTCCATCATCTCCGGCTTTTCTGACCACGAGGTCGTGTGCTTTGACCTCCCTGCTAGAGTAGTGATTGGTCCAGTGCACACAGCGTTGCTAGAAACTTTCGTAGATGGAGCTCTGACAACATCGAAGAGTTCAAAAACGGGTTACATTCAATTCGGCATAGCGGATTGCTAGCGTCGGGCAACATTTTAGATCACTACTATGACGTGGCAAATGAGTTGTCGGATGACGTGCTACAATGGTTTCCAAGGTTATACGTGATGGTCCTCACTCCCCCTGATTCGACAGGAAATATAATGCGGCGAAGCAGGAAGTACGCCGTGTTGAGCGAGCATAGAGGAAGTGACTGCTATCTTCAAATCCGTCCCGTAATCAAGCAGTAATGCGTCGGGTTTATTTACATGCAAAACGACGGTACCGTAGAATCTGTCACTGTAAAACTAACATTTATTGGCAGAATCGCCTTACTACGACATCAGCGGGTAACAAGTGGCCTGTTATTCGGTCCATTATATGTCAAAAGAGGCGAGCTATAACAATCGTACATTCTACAGCAACTTTTTCAAGCTATTTTAATGACAAAGCGGCTCATATAAGACAGTCTCTCCCACCGGTGGCTGCCGGTCACCTGACCAACGGTGATGATGAACTGCTAACTCAATTTGATGATGCCTCCACAGAAGAAGTGGCTCTGATTATACAGAGTCGCCCAAATAAAAAGTGTTTACTTGACCCTGTTTCAATGTCCATTGTTAAGCGTTGCTCTGAAATATTGGTTCCATTTTTTACTACAATTATCAATCTTTCCATTCATGATGCGGTACTTAGTGCCTAGTCGTGCCAAGGTTCTCAATTGTCACCCCACTTCTGAAAAAATCTTCGCTTGATGCTGCTGATCTAGCCAACTTTCGACCCATATCCAATTTATCCATCGATGCCAAGGTTATTGAGATGTTCGTTGCTTCGCTCCTACTTATCACAACATGAGCTAATGTCGTCATCTCAATCAGCGTACCGACCTTGCTATTCGGCGGAGACTACGCTATTGCATTTTGTTAGCGATCTCAGGCGCAGCAAATCTTGCGGTTTGACTACTGCTGTGATTGCATTAGACCTCTCTGCTGCCTTCGACACTGTTGATCACAGTACTTTGTTGGCCAGACGCAAGACTGGTTCCCGCATAGGTGGTCGTTGTCTATCCTGGTTTGAAAATTACTTATCCGCCCGCTACCAACAAGTGATGATTAATGGAAACCTTTCGCTTTTTCGGCAACTGTTATATGGCGTTCCGCAAGGAAGCGTCTTGGGACCTTTACTTTTCAGTTTAAATACAGCTCCTCTTGCTAAGTTTATTTAGGGTGCCGATGTGTAAGGTATGCTGACGATATTGTGGTATACATCGGGTATGCTAGTGACAATGAAATCGTCATAATGCAACAGCTTAGTCACACTGTTGCTCAGATCGTCCAGTGGTTCCGTGTGAACCAACTCAAATTCAACCCGTTAAAGTCGGAATTTGTTTTAGTTAATGGCTCATTACCTGTGATTAATCATGTCAATATTAACGGCACCATTATTGCTCGATCAGCTTCATTTAGTTTCTTTGCGTGTCTTCGCGTGTCTTTCTTTTAAGCGTCTTCGCGGCAACAGGCCTTCCTGCTTAACAGAGAAACTTTGTCTATGTGACAGCGAACGATTATTCTTAAGACAGCAACTGCAGGTTCGATCGCGTATCGACTGAAGCTTTGAATGTTTCGCACCAGTTATTTGGACCACTCTTCCTGTGTCTCGTAGGTCGAGAGATCTGACAATGACAACATTTCGGCGACAACTAAAGTCGCTCATGTTTGATGTTGATTTCAATTACCTATCCCACTACTGTTGAGCAGCGCGATTATCCTAATCGTGATACAACTACAATCGACAATATGTCTGGGTCACAGATGATGCAAAAATATCGAAAATTTCAAACAAAATTTTCAACCCGGAATTCCGGCTCCGGTATGACTTTTGCCTTTTGCCGGAACCGCAACCGGAATACGTTTTCGCCGGATATATAATATATATTTCTCCCCGATATATATATCGGAACCGAAATTTACCCGAACCGGAACCGACCATTTAAACCGGATCCGGAATCTGGTCTTCGAAATTTATATATAATAAAACAGATGAAGGAAGAAATGAAGGTATAGTGGATATAAAATGCATTAAAAATAACTTTACATTAATATTGTTGTGTTGAGATGGCATTATTGCCTTTCTGAAAATTTGAAGAGGCTGAGGAAGCTAACAATGTTCATTTATCGATCAATATGTCGGTTTTTGGACACCGAGAGCAAAAAATAACTTCCACTATATATACATAATTGCGTATACTGCGTCAAATTAAATGTGCTTACAACGCGTGGAGGGTAGAATACACACTTTCGCTCTGTTTTCGGTCGCCTCCCTTTACTACACATACGTTTGTTACATATTCTTCTGTATGAAACTTGAAATTACTAGTTTATATGATTCTAATAGAAAATAATAGATGGAAGGTAATTTTCGGATCAGTGGTCAGAGGCACTGTTTTGGCTGGCGTTGGACAAACAGCGCCCCTCAGTTAGATCATAATGATGATAATTTTCTAATCAGAATGCTACAAATGAGACAAATTGTGATGCTGCACGCACAGTTTCAACAAACACAGTTCATTGCCAAGAGAGGAGTTTGTGGTTGCGTTGCAGATAACGTTAGTTTACTTCAACTTAGGCTGGTGCTTCTACTTCAATTCTATTTACCAAATTTACAAGCGCACTGGCTCATGCTTGACGCAATTTATGTTAGCAAAGCATACGCTAAGTACTTCTACGTAAGCCATACTCTGTTACCGAGTTGGACCGGTTTAATTCGAACATACTTCGCAGACTTCTGAATGTGCAAAATAGCTGCCATAAGCATCGACCTGGCTTTGACCTGGTACGTACAGAATGCAACGTTAATAAGCTACTTAAGTCGCTTAAAGACTCCAAATACATCACGATGTATCAATATTGTTCACTATTGGCCACTGGCTCACGTCCACCAATTCTGTACGGATCACCTAAGATACATAATATGGCACCCCGCTTAGACCTATCGTATCGTGGATTGGTTCACCTATGCACAAGTTGGCACAGTTTCTGATTCTGATACTCGAATCACTCACTAAGAATCAATATACCGTTAAGAGCTCGTTTGATTTTGTCCAACAAATCACTAACTCAATCTGGCGCTCGCTGTTAGCCAGTTATGCGAGCGTATGGGGGTGAGGGGAACATGCTAAATGCTGCTGCTTCCTGCTAATCCGATAATGCTCACCGGCCGGCATCATTTCACAATTTGATTGTTGAGAAAATTTGCCAATAGCGATGCCGCTGAATTAAAGACACCGTAATCGGTGCCATGTGTCATGTCGTTGTCAAGCTGCGGTATGCAAGATTGATTCTGAAGCAAAAATAAGGCGGCAGCAGACAGGGCTAACTAAGTTGTGGCAGTAGACCTGAGTCGTGGAGACGCCTTTTGAAACTGATCAAACTCGGCGTGGCGACAACCATGTCGGGCAATCGGTTCCAAAGTTCGATCACGCGATATGAGAAACTATCCCTGGCATAATTCCACCGTGGCGTGAAGTTGGGTTTTAAACGGTATCGGTGACCACGCGTTTGAACAGTCGGGTGTAGATAAAAAATAAGTGTACTGGTAGAGCGGTCAGATTGTGATAGAGTTTGTAGACCATAATAAGATCGGCACGTATACGTCGCGTTTTGAGTGACTGTATTCCAAATCGGCGCAGACGTTCAAACAAAATATATTGTGAATGGGAAAAACATATGATTATATAACGAAAATAAACGCCGGTAGTAGGCCTTGGGGAACACGGGTGATGTCGTGTACAGCAGCCTTATAACTGCTCTGAAGTTGGGTAGGGATAGCTCAGTCGAAAGAGGGGGTCCTTGCGGATATAAAGGCGGGAGTTCGTGATTTTAAAACCTTTACCAAACTAAGTTTTCGGCGCCTGCTTTTCACATCACTTCGACCTCAATCTCCTATAGCTAGTCCAAATCCAAAACGCAAATGCACCACGTATTGGGGAAGTCGGATTCTACTACTACCTTATCGAACGCGGTGTCAACTTTTGGGCAGGTCCAACCTTGTATTTTCTCTCACCAAGACAATACATTACACTGATTTCAATTTCAACCTTAAAACTAACATGAATTAATTTTCCTTCCCTGGGGAGATATTCACTCTCCCAGAGGGGTGACTTTTATAATCTCTCTTGCCAGGATATTTTCCACTATTTTGGGCATAGGGATCCATAACTTCCTTTATTTGGGCTATAGGGTGCCTATATTTCAAAATACTAATCTGAAACTAAAATCTGATAATATTCAATATTTTCAACCAAATACCAAATTGATTCTATTTTCAAAACTTTCCCAAAACAGGGTGGTGGTTATGCTTCCCGAGTGGAATGGCACGCGGCCGCACCTTGGGTAACCACCGCAACTACCCCATGTTACTCCTACTTCGGGGGCAATTATTTCCTGAATATGGGTTGAAATTTACAAATTTATAAATCTCTTTACTTTTGGTTCAAATAACCTATTTTTCTCTGATTTATTATTAACTTCTCCCGGTGGGGTGTAACATATTTTGTCCACGGTAGGGTAACACCTCTTTTCACTCGGGTGAACCCTTACATACCTCTATTTGGTGATATATTACTTCTATACCCTGACACAATACTCCATTTCACCCCAAAATTCAACTTTTTCACGTTATTATCAAATTTATAAATATACTAGGGTTTTATTAAGTAGAAACAAATTCTATCCTAAGGTGGGATCACCTTTCATCTTTTCCCCAAGTTGAGAACACTCTAATCGTCCCACAATCCTATTTTCTTAACCTTCGGTGT
>JASANE010004043.1:0-26244 GCA_030248225.1 Trileptium ribeirensis | reverse complement strand
AGCGATCGTAAAATGAAACAAAGCGAAGTGTCGAACTAAAACATAGCTTATATACAAGACAGATGATGCAATAAATGTTACACAATGCGTAGGAGGATTGTCATACATTATCTAATTTGCATTTCCTCTTTTGTATCAGATTTCGTCAGTTCTCGAAGGGACCGGTTCCAGCGGATTCCTTACATGACTCCCCCTTTGGATGGAAGTTGAAAACGAACAGTTGGTTATATTCTGCGACCGGAACGGGTTGTTTGAGGCGCAGCAGTTGCGCCCGACGGTGACTGATTTGATCCTGGATCGATACACGTCGGAGTCGGCAGATTGGTGGTACATTCGAGATGAGCAGGGTTGAGACGGTCGATCGATATTGATTCAGGTATACCAGCCAGGTCGATTACGAAATGTTTATCGGAGCGTTTAATAACACGATAGGGTCCATTGTAGGGTAACTGCAGATGCTTCCGAACAGAATCGACGCGAACAAAGACGAATTCTGCAGCGTTGAGGTCCGAAGGTACGAATGAGGACCGCTCAGTTCCTCGTGTTGACGTTGGCGCGATATTATTCATGTCTAATCGAAGACGTGCCACGAAGGACGATTGATCGGGAAGTGATTTGTAGTCGTTCGGAGCAACTAGTTCACCAGGCAAACGTAGAGTTGTTCCGTAAACCATCTCGGCTGCGGTTGCGTTGATATCGGGCTAGATTGTTGAACGAATACCCAGGAGTGCCAGAGGTGACACTTCCGTCCAACGTTGATTGTTTGAATGGGCTTTGATTGATGCCTTGAGTTGTCGGATGAACCGCTCCACCAACCCGTTAGCAATCGGGTAATAAGCTGTAGTGCTGAAGTGAGTTGTACCGAGGATTATTGAAAGTTCTCTGAACAGCGACGATTCGAATTGACGTCCACGATCCGTTGTAATGAACGAGGGAACTCCAAACCGAGCTACCCAACCGTCGAGCAGGGCTCGCGTGACTGCTTCAGCGGTGATGTTGGAAATCGGCATTGCTTCAGGCCAGCGAGTGAAGCGGTCAACGATTGTAAGAAGATAGGAATGTCCATTTGATTGTGGCAGAGGACCGACAATGTCGACGTTGATATGGTCGAAGCGCTGACGTGTATCAGGAAATCGTGAAAGAGGCGCGGTGGTATGGCGATGAATCTTCGCCCGTTGACAGAACACAACATCGGGCCCATTGTCGTACATCACGGTTGATACGTGGCCAGACTAATCGTTAGGTGGCCAATCGTTGTGAAGTTCGGACTCCTGGATGGGACAGCGAGTGTAGGCAATAAAATGAAGCTCGTCTAAAGGCAACTGGAAGAAAGGGCCTTGCGGCTCCTGTTGAGGTGTCACATATGATTGGTTTGGTGACATATGGTACTACTATCTCCTCCAGTTGTAATGGTGTGTTCTGACTTCGGCGTAGCGCGTTGAGTTCTTCATCCTGATGCTGGGCGATGCCCAACTCTTCATGGTTGATTGACGTAGTCGTTTGAGTGATTCGGGACAACGCATCAGCAGCGCTGTTTTCTTTACCGCTGACATGCCGGATATCCGCTGTAAATTCGGCGATGAAAGACAGGTGCCGGCTCTCTCTTGGTGACTGCCGCTCGGATCGGGAACTAAGAGCAAATGTTAGCGGCTTGTGATCCGTGATGACGAAGAAGTCTCGTGCTTCAACCATATGCCGGAAATGTTTGATTGATTCGTAAACTGCCAGGAGCTCATGTCCCAACGTGCTGTATCCTCGTTTCTGCAAGTGCAAGCGTCTTTGAGAACGACAGCGGCTCCCATTACCCACTTCTTTGTTGTTGAATGACTGCACCAATCGCAACGTTTGATGCGTCGACCACGATACTGAGGGGAGCGTCAACTATAGGATGGGCGAGTAGAGTTGCTTCTGCCAACGCCTTCTTACAAACATGGAATGCTTCCTTCGCTGTGCTGGTTCATTGAATCGATTTTGTAGACTTTGCTTCGCGAAGCATGGCATTGAGGAGTCTGGTGATATCAGCGCACCGCGGAACAAATCGGTGGTAGAAGTTGAGCATGCCGAACAATTCTTGGAGTTTCCGCTTGGTTTCTGGAATGGAAAGTCTCGAATTGCTTGCATCTTTGATTCGACCGGCCGTATCCCGCTTGCGTCGACTTGATGAAATAGGAATTGTAGCGATTGGACGCCGAACGTACACCTTTGCGTGTTGATCGACATTCCGTGTTCGTCCAGTCGTTTGAACAACGCTTCGGCATGCTCACGGTGCTCGTCATCGCTGGCGCTTGCCACCAGGGTGTCGTCGAGGTAGGCATAGCAGAAGTCGTGACCGCGCACAATTTGGTCGATGAACCGTTGAAACGTTTGCGCGGCGTTGCGGAGCGCGAACGGCATCCTGACGAACTCGAAAAGACCGAACGGCGTCGCCACTGCTGTTTTGGGGACGTCCTCGTCGGCGAACGGGATTTGAAGGTACGCCCAAACCAAGTCGATCTTAGGGAAGACGCATTTGCCGGACAGTGACGTCGTAAAGTCCTGGATGTGCGGTATTGGATAGCGATCCAGGACCGTTGCGTTATTGAGCACACGATAGTCGCCAGAGGGCCTCCAGTCGCCGTTTCCCTTTGGAACCATGTGTAGCGATGATGAGTAACAGCTCGACGACGGTCGAATAAAGCCGAGCTCCAACAAGTGGTCGAATTCATCCTTCGCCGCTTTCAGCTTATTGGGATTGAGGCGGCAGTGGACGGGAGGTCCACGTGTGTCGATGTGATGGTGCACACTGTGACGAACCTTTGACGTGAAGGCTGATGATGTCGTGAGTTGCGGGAATCGTTGGAGTACTGCGACGCGTCGGCGTCCGAAACTGACAGTTTAAGCGACTCGACTGTCGCCCACGACCCTTGAACCGATTGGTAGGTGACCCCATCGCGGAGTCGGTAGCGGCGAATATCGGCGATTAAATCGAAATGCGCGAGGAGATCGGCGCCAATGATTGATTGAGTGACATCGGCGATGACGGACACCCATCGAATGATGCGTTTGATCCACAAATCCCATACGTTTGGATTGTTGAATTGTTAACCGCTTGAAGCGCCGGCGTCGGTCGTTGGCGAAGCTTTGAGGACACTGATCTGGGCACCGGTGTCGATGAGGAATCGGTGTCCGGATTTGCGGTCCACGACAAAGAATAATCGGTTGCGGACGCCTGCGAGAGCACTTGTCGTGGCTAGTGTCTCGCGACTTCGTTTCCCGCCAACTTGCACGGCGACCGGCACTTCTTTACGCACCTGATGGTGCCTCGTTCCGGATTCCTCGTTTTCGTTGCCTTTGGTAGTATAAGTGCGGACAAGGCAAGCCGATTGAGTTCGGCTTTGTGTATTGATATTTGGGAACTTGCATCTGAAAAGATAGGAGACCAGAAGCACGAGCAGTCACAGATCCGGTAATGCCTCCGAACGGTGCAGCAACTTTTTGAACGATGCCAGCGACAGTGCAGAGACTACATCGTTAGGCAAGCTGTTCCAAAGTCGTACAGTACGACACGTGAAGCTAAAACGGGCGCTGTTGGTATGTGGCACGTAGCGTGTTTGAACCTTGAAACAGTGACCCCTTAGACGATCGTCGGTAACAACGTCGAAGAAATCGCTATGCGGGACGTCAACCATGCTATGGGCCGTTCGGTACATCATTATCTGATCCGCCCTAATCCGACGAGTATCCAGTGTCTGCAATTTTAAAACCCTCAGTCGTTCATAGTACGATAGGTTGGCCAGGCTGGGCACAAGCTTTGTTGCCCGTCTTTGGACGTCTTCTAGAAGTTTGCGACCGCGTATATAATGTGGACCCCAACAACATGTCGCGTACTCAAGGCGAGGGCGTAGCAGTGATTTGCAGATGGGCAAAATATAGCCACAGTCAGGTATTAAAATCGTCGCTTTATGGCTTCTTTGCTTCTTGACCGAATGTTGAATAATACCAGCATAGGTTGTCGTCCCCGCTCGGATGCGTACGGCCAGTGGACTTGCTTCGATGTCGGAAACGATAGGACTTGCTTCGGGATCGATTTCGGGAACCCCGTTGGTGGACAGTGAGGCTTGTTACCAGTTGTCGGAGCTCGCGGACTTCGGGTCGCAGGGACTTGGCCTCGCTTGAAACGGAATCGTCTTGAGCGACCGCCGCCACTGTCTGGGTTGAGGTGGCGACTTCCATGACTTTGTCTGCTAGAGTTGCTGCTGCTTCGAGCATCGGGCTTTCGGAGGCTGCCACAACGACTTGCACTTGTGTTGGCAATCATTGAAGGAACAACTGTCGCAGGATTGAATCATCGAGGGCGGATTGTTTAGGACCCAATAATTGTCGCATATCGCGGAGGAGCTGACTCGGTTTGCGGTCGCCCAATTCTTCCGTCGTGAGCAGCTGCTGAAGCCGCCGTTGCTCCGATGTCGATAGACGCTTGACCAATAGTTCCCGGAGGACGTCGTACGGATTGCCGCTTGGAGAATATATCAGTAGGTCCTGGATTTCGGTTGCATGCTCCGGGGCGAGCGACCCAACGACGTAGTAGAACTTTGTCTGTTGAGCAACGATTCCCCGTGTTGCGAATTGGGCTTCCACATGGAAAAACCACAGCTCGGTATCCGCGGGCCAGAATTTGGCAACTTGATCGCGGCGGCGGCAACCATGGCTTGATTCGGATTGTCCAGCGCACCCGGTTGAGTTTGAGGCATGGTTCTTACCGGTTTGATTGACCCATTGTATCGCGGTTAAGAGACCCGAATGGCATGGCTTGACTGAGCTCGAGATGGACCTTGAATATGGTACCCGATTTGAGGACCGGAATCGTTGCCACAATGGAATGACCCGTTTGAGGCAGTTGATAAATATAATAATCGTCGGGTTTACCAATGTAGCGACCGTAAAATGAAACAAAGCGAAGTGTCTATTGAACTAAAACATAGCTTATATACAAGACAGATGATGCAATAAATGTTAAACAATGCGTAGGAGGGTTGTCATACATTATCTAATTTGCATTTCCTCTTCTTGTACCAGATTTCGTCAGTTCTCGAAGGGACCGGTTCCAGCGGATTCTGTACAATTGTATCCAATTTCGTCATCTTTTAAATAAAATTGGTTTCTAAGAATATATAAAATTCAGCAATCATTGACCGTAAATTATCAATCATCAATTAGTGGAGTTTACTTGATTTAAGATTGACCAATTACAGAACACGTTAAACTTATTTTTAAAATTCTGTTGCAAAATACAGTACTCGCCACAGCTGGCACGCTGCTCACTCGTTGTTCGCTCGCAACTTGCTCGTGGGAAAATAAATTTTTAATATAAAATTATATTGTTTATTTTTTGTTCGCTCGCTCCTCAATCGCTCGTAAGGCGACAGTCGATTGTGGCGAGTACTGTATATGTATATACAGGTTACAGTTATATATTATTTTGTATTAATGTCGATAAAATAAATATTGATTATTCGATGCTCTGATTACGCGGGTTTGGTTATCTGGAGTCACGCACTAATATTTCATTCTTTTTTAGTGGTTTTCATTGAGTTAAGGGCAGACTAACTCGGTTTACATTATGCAGCAGGACTTTGTTTTTGTTTGTTTATATAGCATGAAGAGAGTTTAGAACTGTCAGTTTAGGATGCAGTGGTGCCGTCATCTAAAACCTAACATAAATCAACTATACATCAAACCATACTAGTTGTGGGTCACCCTCGCTTGTGTTGCGAAATACTAGTACTACTGGGCATCCTGGCCATTAGTCCTGAGTCTCACCATATCGTACAAATATTCAACCCATTCTCTAAATACTTCAGTTTAGGTGGACGCTAGTAAGGGATTTGCGGCGGTACGGAGGGCATCAGACTCAATCCGTTTGTATGGTTACTGCAGGGAAACACTTTCGACTCGCCAATTCGAAACGTGACGCTAATTTGTTTTCGCTTATATGGGGAAACAAAATTTGGTTCGTGATTTTCTACCTAGTTTCAAATTTTTTCTGCCACTTGGGATATCGTTATCGGAATTTTTGACGTATATATCAAAGATAGCAATACCGAAATTGCGAATATTGGCAGATGCCGATAATCGGCCAAGCCCTAATCCTGATGTATCAACGTCGCGTATAATATTCGGATACTCAGTCGTATTGGGATATCCTTACCGTCACAAATGCATATATTGCACATTATTTACTGACAATTATGCAAAATAATTATGTTTCTTAAACAATGTATTGTGGGCGATTTTCTTTTATATTATAATGTTTAAGTTATAGTATAATAGTATATATTTGAGTTCATTATCACATCATTCATGTCTTAATTATATTTTTTGGTGGCGGATAACTAACTATTATTATTACTATTGTTACACTCACTAACGCCGAAATATTTAAAGGGGTTGCATGCCGTTGGCTTTTTAATATTTAATAATTATATATTACTAACCATTGCCATTGTGTCATACACGTGATGCATAATACTTTTACTCATGTCCAATGCAGTGACTGATGAAGTAGATCTACTACTATGCGAAGGTATTCAAAAGCGGAAAATGACCGAAACTGAGCATCGTATTCACCGATCGCCGTCGGAGCATGAAGATCGATTTATCGCTGACATTGCGCATACAGCTGAGCCTGACGAAACACGCATTCCGGACAAGTCTCAAGGTAATGTGAGACTCACACGCCGATAATGTTCTGTATCAAGCCTGTTATTTGCCTAGCGAGGACAAACGGAGCAAGTCTGGTTAATCTACCATCAGCAACTTTTTTAAGGTTCCGAATTGATCATGGAGCCTTTTAAAGTCCCAGAATAATAGTAAACCGGAGATATATGACTGGAAACGATATGGCTGTTTTCATAACACACTAAAACCGTAGATCCCATTATTTTTGTTCGTAAACAGACAAGAAAGAATCGTTTCTAAATTATTAAAGAAATGAGAACTTTCAAGAAAAATTATTATTTGAGGTGACACTTTTGTGCAAGCGCATGCCTTATTTAATACGTTTCACTTAAATAGGACTGTTTTAACGTATTCTAATATTTGACCTATTCTATCTCGCTGCGTGCACATAAGTTGAAATCGTGACACAGTTCGACAATTTCGGTCTCAAAATGTAATATTTTTTCTCCTACAGTGTCCCACGGTTGAATGACATACCTAGTATATATAGGTTTAAAATAATGCGACCAATATGTATAACGGATTCATCGTTTACCACCAACACCCAAAAGATTCACTTGTGCAAATTTCGTTTTTTGGGATATTTCAAAAATTAGACTCATAGTTTGAAAATCGCCGTTCTGACAAAAGTAAGAGTTGTAATCCATTGGCGAATTAGCCACAGAGAGGCTGAACAAAGAATAAGCACTGTTTTTGGTGATTCTTATCAATAAGGAGCATCCGACCTTATTTTCTTTCGAAATATGTATAACTGAATCTACGGACCAGTGCGAGCCAACCAGTTTTATAATTTAGACCCCGCGCTGTGATTTCATAGTGTGGTCAGCATGGGTCGGCATTCAGCCATAAATATATCAGGGAAAACTGAAAATTTAAATAGCCGGAACGGAAACCAGGTGTTATAAATCTTTATCTAGTAAAATAAGTTAAAGAAGAAATAAATGTAGTGTGACGTTAGAATATATATGTTTAAAATGAGTGACACTTTGCTCTTAATGTATTTCTTGAATGTATTGTTATTCTGGAAATTTGATAAAGACGCAGGAAACCCCAGAGTCACACCAAATCATTTGACGATTAAAGCAATCGCGGAAAACAGGTTTTCCAATCTGCGTTCCTGTGTGACTGCGTCACACTGAATCTACACGCCGTGCATAGAGCGTATATTGGCCAATTTTATACGCTTTTTCCTCGCCGCGAGTTACTGAACAACGATTGTTATCTTATTCTTTACCGTACAAATTCTGAAAATATTGATGTGTCCATTTGTAAACGAAAATTACATTATGCTTTTCCCAGATTTTCATGGGCCACTGTACCCAAGATAGACACAGCAGGTCATGTAGGCTCAACTATCATTAAGTCATGTAGGAATTATCATTAAGATATCCTTATTAGGATTACTATTGTATGGTTGTTAAAATAACTTAATTCTCCTAAACCGACCCAATTCCTAAATTTTGGGTTTTTGGGTCACAAGTCAGTTATTCCTCAATAAGCCCCTGAATTTATAAATGGGAATAGTATCATTGGAAAGCCTTAAAAGTTCTACGCCGGAAAGGTCTGGCCCGATCCCAAAAATTCGGAGCCGTTCCGAACCTATGGTCCGGAACAGCAATGACCCTCAAATCCTAAACCTTTTTAATTTGATAATTTGATTTTTTGTTCGTGAAAATTTTGATTCCAGCCAGTGCTAACTCTTACTATACATATACATGCAACTATACATTACAAGTACAACAATGACAATCCTGAATCTAATAAAATCAAATGTTATCAGACACACATTCCTGTATATAGGGCCGGAGTCTCTTACTTTTGCTTGAAATTTATGATTTTAGCTCGATGGCTGCGTTGACTTTGAGGTTCAGTAATGTTTCCCATTATGCTATGGTAAAGATTAATCTACCGCGTAACGATCCAGAATGGATCTCTGTTACATTTTTAACCAAATATAACAGAATTGT
This sequence comes from Trileptium ribeirensis, assembly GCA_030248225.1. Classification (NCBI taxonomy): domain Eukaryota; kingdom Metazoa; phylum Nematoda; class Enoplea; order Enoplida; family Thoracostomopsidae; genus Trileptium; species Trileptium ribeirensis. Next base: position 17,560 of record JASANE010004043.1, on the reverse strand, counting down.
AGAATTTCGTAGGAAGAATTGTCGAATTTCGATCTACTAGGCTTATCATTGATTATTCAGCCAACAATTGTATGTAAGCGGTATATATATCATTCATTTGTTCAATTAAGTGATGATGTTTAATTACTAATTATTGCATTAATATTTTAAGGAACTGCTAATTTGGCCGAGCTTGACGAATTTTTACCACCGTGGATTGGGCGATATGACGATTTTCATACAATTGATTGGCAACGAGATCTAGCACGCGATCGCATTAGGCATCGGTTAGTTAGTAATTGTTGATAAATTGTATTAGGTAGATATAATACCTGATCTGGTGATCTGAAGTAAAATAACCTGACTTGGCCAAAGATGAAGACATAGATAACATGTATTACTTTCATTCAGTGATTATTTAAGTATATTAATCTGAATTTAGACTATAAGGAAATAAAATTTACATTTTCGACACGGAGTGATGCGTCCACCACATTTCGAAATCTGTATATATATAGTATCTATAACACGAATTTACTGTTTTAGCTTCCGTTTAGGGAATAGCCGGAACCAGGACTTCGAAACATATATACGTATAGTAAAACAGATGAAGGACGAAATAAATGGATTGTGGATTTAAAATGTATTAAATTTAAATTTTAACTTAAACTTAATGTATTGCGATGACATTATTGTCTCTCTGAGACTTTGAAGAGGCTAAGGAAGTTAAAATATTTATCTGTCAAGATGTCGGTATTTTTCGACTCCCAGCGGAAAAATGCCTTTCGCTGTACAGGTTCGGGTAAACTATGTCAAACTGAATGTTCTTGTAACGCATAAAGCTGGCCTGTCCATAGTGGGGGGACCCCCACTTTCCAAATCCCTCCATGTCTGTTATAAATTGTTTATAATAATGTCACAATGTTACAAAATGTCTATACTAGTCTCACCTGTCGGAGCCAATGCTGCTTGAAACGGTGACCGACAGTAGTGGATTTGGTATGAACGTTAACGACGACCAGATTGCAACGTCAATCGGTCCCACATTGAATACACTGCCAAGCTGACGACAGCGTATATCTGCCAGTACGGCGGGTGGTCTCTGTTATGTCGCACGATCGAGTACGATGCGTTGTTGTACTTTGGTGGTGCTGATGGGGTTTTATACGGTAGCTGGTAATGACTGTAGATACGGACGATTAACAAACGACAGGTTAAAAGTGTCCACAGTTTGCCGCTAATATCTGACGATGACGACTGACGAGCCGTGCACGGCGATGAGTGATGAAGCAGACGACTAGGAGTGAAGGACCATTAGCTGCGGTAACGTAGAAAGGGCAGATTGTCAATCACTACTACTATTTACTACTATACGCGTAGATTTAAACCACTAAAACACGAAGAGAACATTGCCACCTAGTTCCGAAGCCATGTCATTGTTGAGCCAACCTGCAAATAGAAAAGAAACAGCGGCAGAAACGTTCCAGAAATGGAGATTTCAGGACAATGTCCGCCCCCCCTCTCGGCCGAAAACCCTATGTCCAACTAATTCCAAAGATTTTTATGTCAAAAAATTTATGTCTTTTGTTTGTAAATTGTTTTTAAACATTAATTGCCACTACTTATAATGCTGCTAAAATATCGTTTTTAGCTTGAAAATACATTCTCGGTAGTAAAAATGCATGAAAATATAAATATATTTAGTATTTTTAAGCAAAATTTACCCCCGCCCAGATTTAATTTTCCCTCCAGAATGAACATGGGCCTCCCCCGTAGAGTCCTCCCACTTTTCGGAGGGCTGTGGACAGGCCAGTAAAGTGTAGACTAGACAATTTCGCTGTATCTCCAATCTCCTCTATTTACTAGACATACTTTCGTTACATGTTATTCCGTACGAAACCTGAAATTATTGGTTTATATGATTCTAAAATGAATTAAAAAGGTATACTATAATTTTCTGATGGTTGGCCAGAAACATTGTTCAGGCTAGCTTTCACAAACAGTGCCCCTCAATTAAATGATGATTATTTCTGACCAGAATGATATAAAAGACAAACTATGATACTGCTCGCACAATTTCAATATACACAGTTCATTCCCAAAAACGCCGTTTCTGGCTGCTTTGCAGATATGTTACTTTACTCCATTGTGGATTGATTACAAAGTTTATAAGTGCACTGGCTGGTGCTTCGCGCCATTTATATTAGCCAAGCGTACCTCAATAATCCATACTTTATGTATATGAAACTGGACCGGTTCAATTCTAACATATATCTAGCAGATTTCGGAATGGGTAAGCTGCTACAAGCATCGACCTAGCTTTATTTTGTTAACAAACTCCTGCCGGGTGAAGTTGAAAAATTCTTACTGATATTGTGTCCTAGTAACGTTTCACAAGTAATTTTTGAGTTAGTCTTTTCTTTTGTTTGGTTGTGTTGGAAGTTGAGCATTGTGTGCATATAACGAATGATTGGACAACAGATGGAGCAAAAAATGGGGACAATTTTAAACAAGAATTCATGTTTTGGTATGGTCTTTGCCTTGTGCCGAAACCGCAACCGGAAAACGATTTTCTCTGAAACCGGCATTATGGTCACTCCCCGGTTTCGTTATGTATAGGGGTCCTTGCGCATCGTGTCAGTCCGCTGTTATAGTTAACCACCTTGTACGTCTTCTCTAAAGTTTGACTCCTTATTTTTGTATTTTAAACCCGACAAATTTATTTGTTCATCTAATGTAAGCTGTAATATTTGTAAATTTAGGCAACTTCGGCATTCTAGCATTTGTTCTTATTATATTAGCTTTTTGTGCTTCCCCAATTGTCCTTCTGTCCCCGCCAAATCAGTATCAGACTTCAACTCGAGCGCCCTATTCCTATTAGCAAATACCCGCTAGAATCCGGCATGTTTGGCATAGTTGATGTTAATATATTTAGCTAGCATATTTGTTATTCATCGAAGTTGCGTAATGAACAAATGTAGAAGAGTAATTTATAGTCGAGGTAAACAATCGTCCCAATCTGAATGATGCTACGTTGAGCTGCAAAACATCAATAATTTTTACAAATAAAATACCATTTGTTGTGTAGGAGAGATTTAATATATAGGGGTCTAGTGAGTAACCGGAATTCTGCTTCCGGCGAAAATCGAGTTCAGCTGTGGCTCCGACAAAACGCAAAAACCATAGTAGAACCGGAATTTTGGCTTAAAAACTTTGTTTATTGAAATTATAAAAATTTTCATCTGTGATCCAATCACATGCTATATATCGACAGTAATCAAGTTCCAATACAACTAAACAAAAGACAATAATTAACTCAGCAAATCGCCCTGTAAAACTTAAAAAGGACACATAAATTCAGTAGCATTTTTTAATCTTGAGCCTGCAGCTGTTTGTTCACACAACAAAGAGAAGTGAATGCTTGTAGCAGCTGTTTTACCCATTCACAGATCTGCGATGTATGTTAGAATTGAACCGTTCTAATTTAATATGCGTGACAGAGTATGAATTGTTTAGAAGTACTTAGCTGTAAGCTTGTCTAACATAAATTGCGTCAAACATCAACCAGTGCGTTTTTCTGTACACCAGTTTGCATAGGAGTAAAGTAACATATCTGCAATGTTGTCAGAAACTTCTTTGTTGGTAATGAACTGTATTTATTGAAACTGTGCGAGCAGTGTCACCGTTTGTCTCATTTATAGCATTCGGATCAAAACATTATCATATAATCATCTAGCTAATGAGCACTGATTGCCCAATGCTAGCCTGGACAATGTCTTTGACCACTGATCAGAAAATTATACAATACTTTCTTTTCTTTTGATTTAGAACCATGTAAACCAATATTTTAATTTCTTGCGGAATAACATACAACAAAAGTATGTTTAGTAAAGAGAGACGATTGGAGACAGCGCAGTTCTCTAATCTACACTCCATGCATTACAAGCACATTCACTTTTATCAAGTTTACACAAGACCACAGCGAAATGCATTTTTTGCTCTGGTGGACCAAAAACCGATATCTTGATCGATATATAAACATTATTAGCTTATTCAGCCTCATCACACTTCCTTACAGAGGCAATAATATCATCGCATTCCATTAATATATATTATAATATATATATTCCATAATTAATGTAACTTATTTTTAATGTTTTTTTAAATACACAGTATATACCTTTATAGCTTCCTTCATCTGTTTTATTATTTATGTTTCGAAGACCACATTACGAATTCTGTTTAAATCGGCGGTTCCGGTTATTTCTTGCTAGAGGGCACCGAATGGTAAAACGTACTTTATATATATTGATATATAAACTAAATGTCATTAAATTATTGTTTATATTTTTTAGCTATTTGAAAAAGAAACGATCGTCCATATTGGGCTTCATTGAGTTGGCATGGGATGCGGGCGCTGGGTGGATCTGTGTATTTCTTGTTGGAATTTGTGCCGGTTTGTAGTCGTAACGTTTACAAATTTTCTATAATTTTTGTTGAAGGCTTGTTAGCGCAAGTAGTAAACGAATTCTGTTCGTTTTGAACGTCTAATCGATGTTTGGCCACAAACAGAATCGACTATGTCGCATACGGATTGCTGCATACTCATAAAAGTGTATCATGAAATCCTTTCGATATTTTTAAATGTCATAACAGGTAAAAAATTTTGATTTGATTTGAAGGTTTGTCATAAGATTTGCGGCTGTATTATCCTTGCAGGCTTATAATGTTGTATAGTTTCTTTGGCTTTTATTTATGAGTTTTGTTAAAATAAATGGTATATATTACATTATTCTGCGAGGTGCCACAAATCGGTTACGTCGAGGAGGGACCCAAATAGAGGCCGCATTTGAAACTTTTTAATTTTTTTGTTTATTCACTAATAATCTACATCGGTGAAGACAACTTGAGATAAAATTTCAAATAGCTTCTCTTCCATCAGCGCTGCTTTTGTGACAGTTTGACGTCGAAATTACTTATTTTTGTTAAAGTTACTAATTTCTGTTGCCACTACAGCATTTCTCGTTGCCGACTAAACAAAAGCTGAGGCCCGAAAGGAACCAATGAGATGGAAGTTACGGCAAGGGGCGAATTTGGCAAAATAAGGTCGATGCTTCCCGTTATTCTGGATTCCGGTTCTTAATGCCACGGCCATATCAGCAAACATACAAACTGCAAACGGGCTGTATCAGTGTTTATTATGTTCTCATACTAAAGTCTAAACTTTAATTGTTTCATTTGCTAGTTCAGTGTGTCACTATTATCTTTTACGTTGGAACTTCTTATTTTGGATACTAAATTAAAAGCAATTTTCCGACACTGAGTGAACCTTATTATAACTCTCGTCGTAAAAGTTATATCTGAGTAGACGGTGATCTAGATATCAGTAAACACATGTGAGTTTTTAGTTACAAAGCGTTAAAAACTTTGTATGTTCGGGGATAAATAGGAGGAATATCTTGTAGTCATTCGGGTTGAAAACTGCGGGTTTTTGCACAATATCCGGAAGCTAATGTCACTGCGCTAAACTGAACAAAACTTTAGAAATTTACTATAATTCTTAAAATTTTAAAGCCATTTTAACGTTCAGAGGATATGGAAGTCATGTCTAACCACACGTTCAAACTAGTACTGGTGCATTAACTCAAAGTGCCTGATTTTCTACCTGGTGAGAAGACAAGATTTGTGTGTGTAGAGCCACCAAATTACGGGGAAGCTGTAAATGCTTAACCATTCTTCTTTCAAAATGATTTGAGTTAGTCAGTGCTGGAAGTTGCAGGTTGCGCTGCCGGAGTAATCGATATCGGCGCTAAGTGGATGTCTGATCTCAAACAAGGAGTTTGTCCTGATGGGTTTTGGTTCGATAAAGAACACTGTTGTTGGTCGTCGGATAACAAATATTCAACCGAGGATAAGTGTGAAGAGGTGGGTTTTTAGTCTAGTCTTTATCTTAAATTTTGTTTTTATGTTCAGATTCTCAGGTCAATGGTTTTGAACTATCATACAAATAGTAATAAAAGCTCTACACATCAGTATTCAGACACAGCTTGAGATAATAAAAGTTGGATAACACAGCTTCGCATTGGGTACCAGAGAACGATGCTATTTGGTCATAAACATATTATATTATATCTGTGCGATTCTGTGTTGCGTGTAATCAGTAGTTGCCGGTCAGATTGTAGAAATCAATGTAGGAGAAGTAGTAATTGGAAAAGAACGAGCTAAGCGAGTAGAGTTTCCACTGATGTCGCTAGGGGAAAATCACGAAAATTTCTTTTTGTCTCTGACATTAATAACTCATCGTTAGGTGGATGGATTTCGATAATTTTCTTATTCGATAGTAAAAGTGATGAGGATGTTGTGCCCTTTAGTTGAACGCCAACAGCTCCCACCGCTTCTTCGGAGTCACATTGGAAAAAACATGTTCTAAAGGGTTCTTTGCCATTTTTAGCGATACGGGTAACAGATTTCACAGCCCATATCTTGCGAAAAACCGATACCGCTAGCAGAATCAGCTTATCGAGAACTACAACATTGCTGACAATGATTTGTGGAATCACTCCCTGGCCACCAATATGGCGCGTCGACCCTTTGCCACAAAAACTGATTTTTCAAATTTCTGCATTTTGCATGTTTTTACCTAACAACGTGTGTCTGTTAGGTGTCAAGTAAGCTGAATATACTGGTTTTGTTATTTAGAGTCGAACTTGGCTATATTATACCTTTTCCTGCGGTTTAAAGAGTTTTACGATCGGCGAACTCGAATTTCAAAATTTAGCAAGTTTTCATTTGTTGGGTTATTTATTGCTTGCACGGCATCAATAATGGTCTATATAGAGGTTTTCGGTACGTACGCTAAATGCGATAGTTTGGTTATCTATAGTACAGCACAAATATTTCATACCTTTTCAGGTCTTCTCAATGGATTTAGAGTAAATTAATGGGGCTGCCAAAATATAACCTGGCTTTAGTAGTTTAGTTACGAATTGCGTATGGGGCATCAGAATTGGTCTATATATAGATTTTAGGCATGCCGAATACGATGGTTCAGTTATCAAGAGACTTCATGCAATTTCAGTTTTTGATGCGTTTAGGGTCGACGAGGTTTTAGGTGTTTCGATGGGTTCAGGGTTGCACATTTTTTAGTGTAGTGTATACATCTAACACAAAGAATGTTACAAGGACACAAAATCGCCACTTAATGAAACTACTCTGGCTCCGCCTCATCCTCGTTTGCGAGTTACTAGTTTTGATACGGATTCATTCGTCATGCTGAATTTACACACTGTTTTCAGCGTTGAAATGAGTATCAGGTCGGTAGTATATAAAACGCTTTATAGTTATGCGGGAACTATGAAAGATGTCACCGTGAAGACGGTTAAAATTAAATGTCTTGATTTGGGGCTCCATAGCTAATCGGGTTTGGCTTTTCTCGATTTAAAACGAGTCGATTGAAATCCGCGTGCTCAATGTAATGTTTTAAATAGGCCGATATCGAGTGACCTTGTCCCAATTTAATTTGGCGCCAAAATGTCGTTTCAAATTGGGCTTGTGGTGAGGTGCCGAACATAGTTCCTACTTTGCATTTGACTCTTGAAATGGGTTGAACTTGTAATACTTAAAGTATGATATAGTTTTAATCTATTTTCTCAATGAGAGTTTAAGAACAAAGAATGACTTGAGAACACTTAAATAGTCCGACTGAAACGCCATTTTTGGCATCAAACTAATTTGGGCCAAAGTCATTGGATCATCCGATTTAAAACAACATTTCCCGAAACAAACCGATTTCGTGGGCACCTCTTGCAGTAGCTCCCGCATTAAATCATGAAAGTACTATAACCGCTACCGTATTGTCGCGTCGTTAAATTGTGTTGAGTATTTAGCTAAATACTGGATGATCTTTATTGAGCGGAGCTCAATTGAAGCGTTTTTATTTTCTGTCTGGGAGTAAAAAGGACGATGTCCGTCCGTTCGTTCGGTCCGACGAATCTCAAGAACCACTGAACCGATTTTAAAAAACTTTTTTTGTTTGAAAGCCTATCATGACAGAGTGTGCACCTGATATTTGGGATTAAAAAATTTTGAGTGGTTAATTAGTAATTAGCTAATTAGTTAAGCTTATGCAGCTAAAATAGAGAATTTTGCAATATTTGTGTTATTTATTGAAATAGAATCGTTTCGGTCAAACCATTATAGGGTTTTTGGGTCGAAGAATTCAAATATAATGTTTTTACCAATGATAAAGCCCTATGCCCTATGCAATGTAGTTACAAGAATATAAAATTGAGTACATTCGTAATGCCACAGCCCAAGCTCCGATCACAAATGTAGTTCCACTACCGACTAGTGATAGTGGTAATATGGACCACCGCGGTTAGATTCAAGTATCGCTATGGATTTCTTGGAGCAGGCTTAATGTTGTTATACTTGACATATTATTGTGCTTTTATATTTTAGTGGTATTCCTGGTCAGCGTTATTTAACCATAGCGAACACGATGCACTGTACGGATTTATCGCTTGCTTATTCTACGTGTTTTGGGCTTTATTTTTCGCAGGTCTCACGGTGCTGCTTGTGAGGGTCTTTGCTCCTTACGCGTGCGGTTCCGGTATTCCAGAGGTATGTTTGATATAAGCGAGATGAATATTTTTGTGTATGACATAGTATCCGCTGGAAATGATGCCTGCTCTCACTCGATTTTAATTCATTGGTTTCGTCTGAATGCAAGGTATAGCAATGTTAGATCGATACAATCGTTTTCCTACGCGTACTATACAATACGGTAACAATGTAGGAACTAGATGGTTTAGCTGGACCGTTTATTAACGTATTTTAACTTTAATTTTAGGCGGCCAACAGCCATGGTTAGTAATTGTCGGCGGTTGCTGGATCCTAGGCTGCAGCTCTAGGTAAAGGGCTGAGGGATTTGCATATATATGAGCAGGTAAAAATCTGTTACGCTCGTACAATCTATTAGTTGCCCACCGTTGAACCTGAGCTGTGGCGTTGCCATAACTGTGCATGCTGGTTGATTATAGGCGAATGTCGACTCAAATTGCGTATTCTATTCCTTTGTTACTTTCTGAAACAAAAATTAGTTTAATTCAGAAATTATTTGTATATACATCCATTTTTGTAAAATGTATTAATTTAATAATTTGTCATCCTTTTTGATCATAAATATTACGGCACACTTGACGAAAATTACATTGAGCGTCTCATTCGGAAACTATTTCGTTGTTTTGGTAGATAATTTTTGAGTTAATGAATCATAGGCAATCTGGGCTTCATGAGCTTCGATGTCAATGGAGCGTTGGACAAATACCTTCCAAATTCGTCATCCGACAGGGTTTGGGTGCAGTGTGGCAGCTCGCTAATTTCTTCAACTTCTATATATATTTGGACAATTTCGTGCTAAATCTAACATTTATAGTAGCTGTTGGAGCATATATTGTAGTTTCCATATGTTGGCCACTCGCGTATCCGCATAGAGCTTTATGCAACGACGCATATTGCTGGACATATCGCATATTATGTAGGTGATAATGGGGGTTACCCCCTCCTCCTGAGCCTTCGACCCTCTCATGGTCGAATATTTCGCTACTCCCTCCTCTGACAGGTGACCATCATACATAGGCACCATAAACTGGCTAATCCAAACCTCGGAGATTATAGCCGATGGCCTCACGGCTCACCTGCTGGGGGGATTTTTTGCCGGATTTTGTCGCGGTTAGACGTTTATTTTTCTGAGCATGAGCTTTGAGCCGGGGGCAGTCGAAAATGCCGCCCCTCCCATTTTGGACTAGCTAGGTAAAACTTCAAAAAGGTCTACAAGGCGAAACTTATTAGCAATTGTCCTATGAAATTCAACTAATACCATTGCACATTTCGAGGAAATTTAGGCTGATATGAAAGTGAGACAAACTTGACTTATTCCATAATAACATTTAACGATTTCTTGGTTTTGTGTGTGCTTTATGAATTATTATTTAGCCTCAGAAATAATACATTACGCCAGCCATCTATTAAAAATGACCACTTAACTTTATTCCTGACTTCTAATGTCACTCTTTACCTGCGACACAACTTAGCAATTGGATTCGAAATTTGTATTTATACTGTTTTACAGCAGCAAGTGAAATGATGAGATGTTAATATCAATTATATTGTTGAGCGGAGCGAGGTCGCCGAGCGAAGCGACGCGACCGACCGAACCGTTTTTATTTTCTGTCGGGGAGCAAAACAGTCGATGTCCGTTCGTCCGTTAAGTCTTTCATGGATATCAAGAACCACTCAACCTATTTCAAAAAACTTTTTTTTGTTTGAAAGCTTATCATGTGAGGATGTGCACCTGATATTTTAGAAGTTTGGCAACTTGCCAATTTTATCATTATTTAAGCTAATTAACACCCTAATTAAGCTCATAACAGCTTAATTATTGGTCGCAGAGTCGTTTTAACGGCATATACGTCGAGTTTTCCATGGGGAAATAAGAAAATAGATGCATTGTACATACAGGAATAGTATAGTACGAATATTATAGACAAAATTATTTTCAGACTCCGTGTCCTATGATTTCATTGCTGTGCTTCGATCACCATTCATCACCATGCTGTATAAGCCACGTGACTTGCTTTGTATTGCTTTTCGTTCGAACGGAATAAAACTATTCTTTCATTTACTCATTGTTGTCTAAGTAATAATATATTTCTAAGACATTGAGTACGTTCATATTACCAATGCCGCCGCTCCGCTCAAAAAATGTAGTTCCACTTCGACTGGTCATCATTCTAGTAACAAGTTTTACAGGGCGATTTGCTGAGTTAATTATTGTCTTTTGTTTAGTTGTATTGGAACTTGATTACTGTCGATATATAGCATGTGATTGGATCACAGATGAAAATTTTTATAATTTCAATAAACAAAGTTTTTAAGCCAAAATTCCGGTTCTACTATGGTTTTTGCGTTTTGTAATTTTCGACTCCCAGCGGAAAAATGTTGTCGCTGTACAGGTTCGGGTGAACTCTGTCAAACTGAATGTTCTTGTAACGCATAAAGCTGGCCTGTCCATAGTCGAGGAGAGCCCACTTCCTCAAATCCCTCCATGTCTGTTATAAATTGTTTATAATAATGTCACAATGTTACAAAATGTCTATACTAGTCTCACCTGTCGGAGCCAATGCTGCTTGAAACGGTGACCGACAGTAGTGGATTTGGTATGAACGTTAACGACGACCAGATTGCAACGTCAATCGGTCCCACATTGAATACACTGCCAAGCTGACGACAGCGTATATCTGCCAGTACGGCGGGTGGTCTCTGTTATGTCGCACGATCGAGTACGATGCGTTGTTGTACTTTGGTGGTGCTGATGGGGTTTTATACGGTAGCTGGTAATGACTGTAGATACGGACGATTAACAAACGACAGGTTAAAAGTGTCCACAGTTTGCCGCTAATATCTGACGATGACGAATGACGAGCCGTGCAGCGGCGATGAGTGATGAAGCAGACGACTAGGAGTGAAGCGACCATTAGCTGCGAGTAACGTAGAAGAGGGCAGATTGTCAATCACTACTAACTATTTAACTACTATCCAGATGATTTAAACCACTAAAACACGAAGAGAACATTGCCACGCTTAGTTCCGAAGCCAAAAATGGTCATTAGTTGGAGCCAACCTGCAAATAGAAAAAAAGAAACAGCGGCAGAAACGTTCCAGAAATGGAACGTTTTCTCGCTGTTTTCTTTTCTATTTGGTTGGCTCGACGATGAGACATGGCTTCGGAACTAGGTGGCAATGTTCTCTTCGTGTTTTAGTGGTTTAAATCTACGCGTATAGTAGTAAAATAGTAGTAGTGATTGACAATCTGCCTTGCTACAGTACTGTAGTTTCACTGTAGTGGCCGAAATCTTGGTGGCTAGATCGCGGCAGTGCACAGTACGGTAATCATCATGGTAGATATTAGCGGCAAACTGTGGACACTTAACCTGTTAATCGTCACTATATTTACAGTCATTACCACTACCGTATAAAACCCCATCGCCCACCACCAAAGTTGGAGCGACGCAGTGGGGTACTCGATCGTGGTGTACTGTAGGACATATGGTGCCTTGGCGGGTCTCCAATGTGGGACCCGAATTAGGTTCGGCTCTCGTGCAATCTCGTCGTGCCGTTAATTACGTTCCTGCCCAAATCCACTACTGTAGATTCGCCGTTTAAGCGGCGCGTCACACAGGTGAGCTCACTATAAACACATTTTGTAACATTTTGAATTTTTAAATTCCTATCAACGTGGCGGAAGGTGGTGGAGGGATGGGGCCCTCCCCCCCCCCACTATGGACAGGCCGGGTTTATGCGTTACGAGAACATTCAGTTTGACATGAGTTTACCGAACCTGTACAGCGAAAGGCATTTTTCACTGGGATCAAAAATACGACAAAACGCAAAAAGCCGAGTCGGAACCGGAATTTTGGCTTAAAAACTTTGTTTATTGAAATTATAAAAATTCATCTGTGATCCCGATCATGCTATATATCGACAGTAAGATTTGAGTTCCAATACAATTTGAACAAAAGACAATAATTGACGACCGGATATAAAAATTTGTTACTGCAATGATCAGCCCATCGATTGAACTACATTTTTGAGCGGAGCGGCGGCCGCTAATCATATGAACGTACTCAAATACTATTTTAAAATCTGTACTTGAGCAAAATGAAAGAATCAGTTTTAGTTTTCGAAAACGAGAAAAAAAATCGACGAGGTGCACCGTGGCTTAACTACACATCGTGGTGATGAATGGTGATCGAAGCGCGGCGAGTGAAACCCATAGGGACGCGGAGTCTGAAAATTAATTTTGTCTCTGTAATATGTTTCCGTTCTATACTATTCCTGTATGTACAATGCATCTATTTTCTTATTTCCCCCAGTGAAAAGACTTTTCGACGTTATATGCCGTTACAAGAAAAATATCTGCGACCAATAATTAAGCTGTTATGACTAGGGTGTTAATTAGCTTAAAATAATGATAAAATTGGCAAGTTGCCGAACTTTGTCGGGTCCACATCCTCAGCATGATAAGCTTTCAAACAAAAAAAACTTTTTTGAAAATAGGTTACAAGTAGTTATTTTGATATCATGAAAGACTTAACGAAACATGACTGTTTTGCTCCCCGAACAGAGGAATTGGGGAACAGGTCGGTAATCGCGTGCGCTTCGCTTGGCGACCTACGATATGGTGATGATCTGACGCGTCTCATCATTTCACTTGCTACTGTAAAACAGTATAAATACAAATTTCAAATCCAATTGCTAATATCGCAGGTAAGAAGGTGGGCATTAAAAAGTCAGAAATAAGAAGTTAAGTGGTCATTTTTGATGGATGGCTGGCGTGATGTATTCCTTTCTGAGGCTAAAATATGATAATTTCATAAAAACACACAAAACCAAGAAATATGGTTAAAAATTTTATTATGGAATCAGTCAGTTTTTGTCTCACTTTCGTGTGGCCTAGAATTCCTGGGAAATGTTTAAATAGTATTCAGTTGAAGATTTATAGGACAATTGCTAATAAGTTTTCACCTTGTGACCCTTTTGATATCGTGGTGCCCAAAAGAGCCGCGAGACCCGGCTCAAAGCTCATGCTCAGAAAACATGAACGTACGCAAAAAAAACAAAATACCCCCCCAGCAGGCGGGGCGTGAGGCGTGGGGTCCCAAATTGATTAGGCCGCTTTATGGTGCCTATATATATAGATGGTCACTAGGAGAAGGAGGGAGTAGCGAAATATCGACCAGTCAAAGTCGGAAGGCTGTGCTCACCCCGCCCGCCTACATAATATGCGATCCAATATCACGATATGGCATTGCCGTGAAGCTCTCATGGTGCGCGAGGTGGCCGAATGGAAACTACAATGTTTATGCTCCAACGGCTATAAACTTGGGTTAGACACGAAAATTGTCCAATATATATAGAAGTTGAATATGGAATTAGCGAGGTGCCGCGCTGCGCCCCCCCCCCCCCCCTCAAATTTGGAAGGTATTTGTGCCCAAAACGCTCCGTGACATCCGAAGCTCATGAAGCCCGGTATATCGTCGTCGTAACTCGAAAATTATCTACCGAAACAACGAAATAGTTTCCGAATGAGACGCTCCAATGTAATTTTCGTCAAGTGTGCCGTTAATATTTTATAAAATCAATTTTATTAAATTAATACATTTTTTTTCAAAAATAAATATGTATATACAAATAATTTTCTGAATTAAACTAATTTTTGTTTCAGAAAAGTACGAAGGATGGAATACGCAATTTGAGTCGACATTCGCCTATAATCAACCAGCATGCACAGTTATGGCCGAGAAACACCACAGCTTAGCGTGGGCAACAACTAATAGATTGTACGAGCGCGCAATTTTTACCTGCTATGCAAACCCTACCTCAAGACTGCAGCGTGGCGGCAACCGCCGGTGTGGCCGCGCCTAAAAGTTAAAATACGTTAATAAACGGTCCGCTGACACATTGTAGTTATTTTAGTTGTTACCGTATTGTATAATTATACGCGTAGGGAATTTTGTATCGGTCTGCCTACGTCAGACGAAACCCCGAAATGGAGTGAAATCGAGGAGGCGGGCGTCGTTTCCCGGCGGAAGTTGTGTGTCATACACCGAGAAAATTTCGTGTGGAGCCCCGCCGCGCTGAGCCCCTCGCCGCGCGCGCGGCGCTCTGCGGAAAATAAACCGAGACGCGTCGAGAGCGAGCGATAAATCCGTACAGTACATCAGGTGTTCGGTATGGGTTGATGGGGCGCTAAATTGACCGGCAAATACCGTAAATATCCAAAAGCACAATGATGTGCAAGAGTGTGACGACATTGAGCTCCTCGAGGGATACACGATACTTTGGAATATTAGGGCTCCGCAATCGTCCGTGTCCATTATAGTAGTAATCGCGGTGGAACACATTGATTGGGAGCTACGAATGTACTCAATTTTATGCTCTTGTAACTACATTGCATAGGGCATAGGGCTTTATAATTGGTAAAAACGAGCTTTATATTTGAATTCTTGGAGCCCCATAATGGTTTGACTGAAACAATTCTATTTGGACAATATGCAAAATTATTACTATTTTAGCTGCATAAACTAATTAGCTCGTTCTCATTAACCATAAAAATTTTTTTTTAATCCCAAATATCAGGGTGCACACTCTTGTCATGATGCAGCTTTCAGAACAAAAAAGTTTTTTTAAATCAATTTCAGTGGTTCTTGGTAGGTCGGACCGGACGGACATAGTACTTTTCTCCCAGACGGAGAAAAATAAAAAACGCTTTAAATTGAGAGACTCCGCTCAATAAAGATCATCCATATTTAGCTAAAAATCTGGGACGCGAATTTAACGACGCGAAGCAATACAGTAAGCAGTTTCTAGTACTTTCATGAGTGCAAGTACCGCGAAAATTTTGTTTCGGGAATGTTGTTAAATCGGGATGATCCAAATGACTTTGGCCCCAAATTAGTTTGATGCCAAAAGATGACGTTTCGGCTGGGAAACTATTAGTGTTCTGGGGGTCTTTGTTATTTAAACTCTCCCATTGAGAAAATAGATTAAAACTATATCATACTTTAAGTTACAAGTTCAAACCCATTTCAAGAGTCAAATGCAAAGTAGGAACTATGTTCGGCACCTTGAGCCCGAATTTGAACAACATTTTTGACGCAATTAAAATACAAAAAAATTTTCAGTACAATATCGCCTATTTAAAACATTACATTGGGCGCGGGATTCAATCGACTAGTTTTTTTAAATCGAGAAAAGCCAAACCCAAAAAAATAGCTATGGAGCCCAAATCGAGAACATTTTTAGTTTAGCATTCTTCCCACGTGGCATCTTTCATGAGTTCCGGCATAATTAAAGCGTTTTACTGTACCGACCCAAATTGTAATTTTCGTACTAGAAAAGCGCGGTGTGTAAGATTCGGCGTGACGAATGAATCGTATCAAAAAGCGTCACCTCGCAAACGAGGGAGAGGCGGAGCCGAGTAGTTTTCATTAAGTGCGGCGATTTGTCCTTGTAACATTCTTTGTGTTAGATGTATACACTACACTAAAAAATGTGCAAAACGGAACCCATCGAAAAACAGGACCCAAAAAATCGACCGTAAACGCAAAAAATCGATGATTGACTGAACCATCGTATACGGCATGCCTAAAAATGTATATATAAGGGATCTGATGCTATACGCAATTCGTGGAGCCAGGTTATTTTTTGGCAGCCCCTTTAAATTGAGAAAATTATGAGATATTTTGTGCTGTACTATGAGATGGGCCAAAAAAAAACTGTGGCATTTGCACGTGACGGTACCGAAAATTTCTATGAGACCGTTTATTGATGCCTACAAGCCGAATAACCCAACAAATGAAAACTTGTCAAATTTTGAAATTGGTACCGCACAATCGTAAAAGTTCTTTTTAAACCGCAGGAAAAGTCTGGTGCCTAGCCAAGTTCGACTCTAAAATGCAGACAAAACCACTATGCTCCACTTTACTTGACACACCTAACGGAGCACACACATTGTTAGTAAAAGCATGGGGAAAATGTGGGAAATCAGTTTTTGTGGCAAAGGGTAAAATCGACGCGCCATTATAGATCGCGGGGCAAAAAAAAAATATGGTGTCCAGCAATGTTGTAGTTCTGAATTCAAGCTCAATTTGTCTCGCCATAATTTGTGATATGACTAAACTGTGTACCGTTATGGTTTAAAAAAAAAAATTAGATATTTCAATGTGACCAAAAACGGTGGGAGGGTTGGCGTTCAATTTGGAGGGCATCACTTTTACTATGAGAAGGAAAACCCCGAAAAAAAAATTTTGCTTAACGATGGGGGTATTAATTTAGGGAGCGAAAATCTCGTGATTTCCCCCTCGTAATACATGGAAAGTTTGGGGTCTTTTCCAATTACTACTTCTCCTACGTGATTTCTACAATCTAGGGCAAATTGTGGATTACACGCAACACGGGAAAATGTGGCACAATTATAATATGATATGTTTTTGTGAGCCAAATCACGTCGTGGTTCTCGTCCCCAAAATGCGAAGCTGTTGTATCCAAATTTTTTTTGTCGAGCTGTGTCTGATACAATGTGTCGACTTTTTTTTGTATATGGTTTGGAAACCATAAGCCTAAATCTGAAACATAAAAAGATAAAAACTAGACTAAAAACCCACCTCTTCACACTTATCCTCGGTTAGATATTTTGTTATCCAAATTGTTCTTTATCAAACCAAAAAGTCCCGTAGGGACCGGAACCCTTCCTGCCTTTGAGATCAGACATCCCCGGCTTGGCGCCGAATTGTGATTACTAGGGCAGGCTAAACTAGACTGAGAAAACCATTTTTCAATGGTTAAGCTCGGTTTCAGCTTCTTGGTGGCTCTACACACACAAATATCTTCTCACCTAGAAAATCAGGCACTTTAATGCGCGGTACTCAGTTTGAACGTGTGGTTGGTAACTTACCCCATATCCTAAAACATTCAAATGGCTTTAAATAAGTAAATTTCTAAAGTTTTGTTGAGTTTG